>CACRXK020017206.1:0-7500 GCA_902702795.2 Paramuricea clavata
TGTAAATTTTGTGATTAAATAAAAATAGTCATGTACTTGTTAATAGTAAAAGTTATTTTGCATTATATACCTTTTAGTTGGATCAGTGCCGGCCATTTTCATACACTCTCCTGTGATAGCAGACCTATCAGATTGAGCAATAATCCATCGTTGCATAGCACCCCTGTTTAACGTTATTCCAACCATTCCTGAAATATTAAGAATATGTACCCCTTAAGAGTGGGTACAGTTACCACTGGCGAACTGTAAATGAATTTATTCTTACCTCCTTTTGTTTTTGAATCTCTATTTAAGGTTTGTTCAATAGTCATATCGCATGCGACAGAGGAAAACCCATGATTCTGTTGGCGTTGTACTGTCCATTGATCGCGAAGATCTCTCAATAATGCTAAAAACGGGAAAAAGGGTGCAAACAAGTACCTATTCACATAATTAATTCAATAGCATGTAATGATTTCACACCACTCAGTGTACCAGCCTATTTTTCATTGCGATACTACAATTGTGAATGCTAGACTAAGTATCAAATGAAAAATATGGCTGCATTAACCGTGTATTACTTGGATGTGTCTCTTGTAGTCTTGTCATTTCAAGCCAATATGCCGTTCCATAACGGCAATAATTCACTCGATCACATCCAAAGTACCATGTAAGCATTGAACGCATTGTTGATAGATGAAGTTCCCAATTTCCTTCTCGTGTAGCTCTAAAGGAGTCAAAACATTTTAATTCCCTAATGCAACTTATGAGCAAAAAAGCTGCTTGAGGACTAAAAATATTTTAGCTGCAAACCTTCGCAATTCAATTAATAAGCTCACCGTACAAATTGAAGAAGAATACCGATCATTTCAAGGTAGGTACTCCACAATGAAAACGTTGGGTTACATTCACTTTCCTGAACCACAAAGTCCTCATACTTATCAAGAATTTCCGAGAATGGTTCCGCAGTAAGTTTCTCCTCAAAATCCTCGCTTGGAAAATTATTCAGCAGGTCAGACACGACTGAGTAGATATTGGCGGACTCTTCATCACTAACACTATCTAAGAATGCTTGGAATCGAAGTCTGTGCAGGGCTTCGCTCATTACTTTGTGGCAATGCATACTTCTATTATAATGCTTTCCAGTCATTACACCTTTAATTTGCCCTTGTCCAACAACATCGGATTCGATAAGTATGTCCTAAAACAATGCAAGTTCACTATTACAAAAATACAGCTACCTTAATAATGTAAAGTTATATTTCTCACAAATGTATAAAAGAGAACATATACCTGTAACCCAGCATCTCTAAACATGTTTCCTATGGCACTCAGGAACGACATGGTGGCATGGAATTCCCCAAGTCTGACAACGAACCTCTTCATAAAAATCTCATCTTTCCATCTAATTTAAGATATAAAGGGAAACAAACAATTAATGTCAAACATGAAAGCGAGATGTATTGCATTAATGCTGCCAGTAAATAGGAATTCGAGAAACTTGGTAAAACTGTCATTCACCATAGACTAAAATCTTTACCTAATCTGCTGAATCTTTGCGTAGATTGCTTCATCAAAAACCAGAACGATGTGCTCTAGAGACAGCGTATCAGCAATATTGATGCTCTTTAAAAGAGCAGTGTACAGTGTTGAGTAGTCACTGGGGGATCCATCAATTATTGGCAAGTATCTGATTCGAGACAGTGGTGGTATTGCAGATTGCCTTAAAAGAATGTTGAAACCTGTCCAACCCGGAAGTACAGTACCGACGTGATTTTGGCGCATTTTCATCAGAAAGTAGGCAAAATCCAACCTCTTAGCAAGATCTTGATGAAATGAGACGTTGATTTCATAAAAAGTTGATGAAAGTGATGTACCTAAAAAATTTGGTGTCTGTTTTTTGCCAAGGCTGTACGGAATTATACTTTCACTTGGAGCCTGAAGAGTTCTCCCACCCTTCTTTAGCTGCTGTGTAACCACTACTGGTCCATTGCCGGATAAATCCTCTCGTTGAATTAATATACCTCCGAGTATATGGGTTTGATTTCTAGAATCTTCTGTGAAGTCATCGTTATCATACACCAGACAAGTAAATTTATGTTTTTCTGTATCTTTTGGAATACAGCAGTCTGATTTTATAGCTAACTTAGCCAAGTCTGTTTCGTAGGTTAAGATGGCAGAATGACTTGCACAGTGGCCAAAACCATTCAAAATTTGCGTGAGTTGTGATGACCGTGTGAGCTGCCTTACAGCCATACCCAGTGCTAGCGACTTCGGTGTTTGTTTTCTCCCGTTTGACGCTATGTACAACATGTCCTGGCAGATAGATAGGACTTTCGTCATGTGGGAATCTTCTAGTTTCAGATGAGATGACATTTCTGGGTAATCTGAGAAGCCCAATATCCAAGCAATAAAATTAAACAGCACAATTGGGACCATCTTCAGCACTTGGGTCGTGGAGAGATCGACAGATGATGGTGGCCAAGATGAATCCATAGCTCGGGCTCCTTTTATAGCATTCTGTAAAGCCATAGCAACATCATAATACTCTTTCAAGGTGACTTCCTTTTTATCAATTGGAGTTTCACTAATCATTTCCTCGTCGCTGTCACTCTCTTCTGAGTCTGCTCCTTCAGTATCTGCTGTTCCACAGGTTTCTGCTACTTCACCTACTGATAGCTCTTCAACAAAGACAAGTTCGCTTCGATTTCTGACTATAGGACGGTGAAAGACAAGTTGTGGATAGTCTCTTTGTAATCTTGCCTTAAGACGAGTAGGACGGTAATTGGATGCATCAAGCCTTTCAGTCTTCATAACTTGTTCCACAAAGATCTCATGTAATACCCTCATTCTCATAATTTGTTTTTTCTTAAGGAGCTTTTCGTCAATTGCTTTCGAACAGAAGGCAGTGTAGCTTGATTGGTATAGTTCATCATTTGGCTTACTAACTGTCAATTTTCGGGTTAAGAATCTGCAGTAATCCAAATGGCAATGCCTGTGGTAACGTACTTCTATGGCAACACAGTCTTTACCTCTAATTTGTGCTAAAATTGACTCATCCTTTTTCTTTTCTGCAGCCTCCCGTAAAAGACCTCCGTCAAAGGTTTCCGCCAGAACCAGTTTATCTATTTTTCTTTTTCTAGTAGCCTACAAAATAATTGTAACTAATTAATTAGTGGTTTGAAAGGATAGCATAATAATAATAATAATAGTAATCATAATAATAATAATAATCATAATAATAATAATAATAATAATAATAATAATAATAATAATAATAATAATAATAATAATAATAATAATAATAATAAGGTTATTTTTACAGTACCTTGTCCACCTTGTACGTTTCCTGTCTCTTACAAATTATGCATTGTTCTGGTAGGACGTGCCTGTTTCTTCTGGTAATTCCCTCGCTACCGCTAATCAATGTTCGTGGTGATATACGTACATGCACAGGTGCCGGGCGGTTAGCAAAAGGAGTGCTCGGTTCACCTTTGGTGGATGCATCGACAGTCATTGCCTTTTTCTTGATTATTCTTTTCTCGGCTCTTTCGATTTTTGTTTTATCACAAAAACGAACATAGCACTCTTTGTGATATCGCAAGTTTGCAATTTCCGTATCAATTTCATCTCGCACTAGCTCCGTTTCCGAATGGAATGACCAACGTTTTATAAGTTCGGCAATATTTGCTGCGATCGTGCTTTGTTCGCCATCCAAATCAATCCACTTTTTGCAATATTCACTAATTTTAGCAATTGTATGAGGTGTTAACTTACACAAATCGCCAGATTTACCTTCAAAATGAATAAAATATTGCCGTTTGGTGAATGGTGTTTTCGTCATAGGGGGTAAAACCACTGATATGTCTGTGTCTGGTCCAGCAGTGTTACAAGGATGACTTAAGGTGGCTCCCTAGGGTTTTATTTCCGGGGGTTACTCTTCGTATATATGTAAACTAAAACTTGTGTGACTTCGAACGAACGTTGTGTTTTTATATGGAACTCTTTTGAAACAAAAGTGTGAACTTTGCTTTAGTTGAAAGCATAAAAAGAGTTCTAAAAGTTGGATGTGATGTTTCAAAAGAAGATAATGTAAACTTGTTTTTTTTCAAGCGGTATTCTGGAAGTTTTTTGAACCGCCGTACGCCAGGTTCGATCGCGAACATTGGGATATGATATAAAGTTTTCTCAAGAATTTGCAGTGTTTTCTCCACAATCTAGCAGCACTTATGACAATAAAGATGACTTAAATAATGAGCCCTCTACTGGTGAAATAAGCAGGGCCGAAACTCCAAACATACCACCATAAAAACTGAAATTTGAACGGGCATTTTGCGAAAACATCCGACGTATGTACTAACTCGCACGGGACCTCGCACGGGACGAATTTTGACAAACATTTTTCAAATTAATACCAAGAAATCATAACTAATAATTACCTAAATACCTTTGCCAATTTTACATGTATAATCCTCGCTTAGTTGACCAATAACCGACACAGTTATAAACAGTATATCAAACATAATTCGTATTTTGTGATTTCAAAAAAGTCATGTCTTGTTGTTTTATGCAGAATGCCTGTACACGTCAGTTGGGGTATTAAATTGTTCGCGTACAAATCTAGTAAAATTGCGAAAATTAATCCCAAATTTCTCCGTTTTCCTTCGGTAAAATTTTTTAAAACTTTGCACATTTTTTAGTACCGGCACAGCAAGTGCAATATCCTTTTTTAAAAAAATTAAATCGAAGGGAAAATTTTTAATATTGATTTTTGACGTTTTTTCAATTTTCTAAGAAACGTATCGATTTAATTTTTTTAAATTGAGGGGAAAAAATCATTATACAAGTATGACCTTTTATGCAAAGTTTTAAAAAATTTCACCGAAGGGAATTTTCAAAATGACATAAAAAAGACAAATTTTGGGCTTTATTCTAAGCATGTTGTTGCCATGACAACAGATTTTTAACACAAAAGTTGCAATTTTTAATGTTCAGGAGAACATTGTCAATGTGTCCAATAAATTTCGTTTTTATGTCATGTAACGTGAAGAAACAGGAGTCTCCTGAATACTATAGTGTAGTAAATTAAAAAACCCTAGGGAGCCACCTTAATAAGAATATATAATAAAGATTTCTCATTCACTGTGTGCGAGTGGTGAACTAGAGTGGTGAGGAAGTATAAAGGAAGAACATCACCAGGCCATTGAGAAATAAGCAACCTACAAATTATGTGTATTTAATTGTACAAATTGGTGAAAATTTACAAAATTACAAATTTAATTGTACAAAGGTGATTGTACAAATTCTTATTATAATTTATCTAATACAAAGTTTTGAACAGTTATTCATGTCAGTGGCAAAATAATCCGCTACAAATTGTACACTGTAGTCTAATATAAAATATAAGTGACCAATGTTTGACACGCTACGAAACATTTGTCGCGAGTTGAGTCTCTTTTTCTCATCTAAATCATTGAAATCAACCCAATTTTCATAATATTTTAAGATTTTAGAAGTTGTATTAATTTGTATGATGTGTTAAATGACACAATTCGCCAAATTTACCTTCAAAATGTATAAAACATTGCCGCGCAGAAAGCGTTATGCTAGGTACTTCATCCATATTTATGAATTTGAGTTGTTTATGAGCCCACGTTACTTTCAATACTTCAAGTAATAATGTTGAAAGATCAAACATACCGCGGAATTCAAGATGGCGGTTAGCGGAGGAAAATATCAAACTTTGGCCTTACATTGCGAAAAAACAGCGGGTTTTGGCGCGTGGGAACAAAGATATTTAAAATCAGCATAGTTTAATCTCCTAATTCCCGTTAAAATATTTGAGCACCGCGATGGGGGCGACGGAACTGAACGTTTTCATGCCACAGCTAACGGCCTACTTGAGTCCTCTGCATCAAAACAACTGTGCAGAGCTTTCGAATAATATTGTCGTAACAAACTCTTAAATGTACTTAAATTTAAATTTGGTTGTCTTAAGTCTGTTGGAAGACAATCCCATACTCTCGTGACGCGGGTAATATACGATCGCTGGAAAGTCCTAGTCCTGCTTTTTTTTTTTCGGAGGGGGGGGGGGGAAGGATAACTCACTGGCACTGGAAAATCTAGTTACTCTCGTGGGGATTATCGGTTTAGGGAGAACATCTTCAGACATGACAACCACACCATTTATTGCTTTATAGAAGAACATAAGATCCATGTATTCATGCCAGTACTGTAACGACATCAGTTCTAAAGTGATCAACCTATCACCTATATGTCTTCCTTAATTAATTTTCCTTTACTTACAGTATAAATATAAATTTTGCATCGCCTGGAATGATTAGTAATATGGTTAACATTTCGGTTATCTACAGTACTTGCAGTGTAACATATATTTAATATTTTTCCCCAATCGCAACACTAACATATCTGCCTTTCTAACCATAACTCTCAAACAATTGGTATGCATGTAAAATTCCCGCATTCAGACAATCTTGGACATAACTGGTTGAGACTATTTTCCTCCTATACAACTTGGCGTATTTTTATGATAAACTCCATGTTGAATCATGTTGCCATTCTTAAACCCCCGCTCCCCCAACTCAATGTTGAGCTTGTATCATGGTATATTTCCAAAGTTGTTTCGGCGTTGTTCACAACATTGAACTGGGGATAGGGAGAGACAAAGTTTGTTTTGTCAATGTTCAATAACCTTGTAATATTAGCTGGAATGGTCTCAAGGGTTTTGTCCAAGATTGTAGCTGTACCTGTATTCTTGCAAAATTCCTAATAAATGACATTAATTTCCATGCTTTCCACCCAATTTTATTGCCACACACCAACTCACCAAGAGTCGGTCTGGAATCACATTTCAGTGGTGGGTCGGTCTCATTTCGTGATCAACCCCCAGTATATGTCCGCCCTTGTGCTCAATTATTTTGACAATTTAAAAAATTTTGTTGAGTCAATTTTTTTTTTAATTACGTCAATGAGATTATTCGTAATAACTTTTTAACGTAATTTTTTAATCAAAATAATTGTATATACAAAATAAATCATTTTATGGAATACAATGAAGCGGTCACTGATGTCGTTTTCGAGTTAAATTAGTTTAAAAGCAACATTTCCGCCATTTTGAAACGTCCTTGTTGCCATAGTAACGGCAGTTGCGTAACTTTTGTGAAAAATTCGAACCATTTAGATATTGTTTTACCTCAATGAAATATCTTTTGTTTTTCAACAATTAATTATTGTCCAAAAATACGGATCTAAATCGTGAATTTTTTCTGTTTTTTAAAAACTGTATAGAGCCACCTTAAACGTTGCTAGTAATGCACCTCGTTTAAAATTTGTTTCTGAATCCCAGTCAGGATGTCAATCTTATCTTAAGCGGTTTGTTTGAAGATATGATTCGAGTTTTAAATGAAACGTTCTTACCAAAACATTTCAAACAATAAATGCCGACTTATCTGGCTACATCAATAATAACTGGCTAGACATATCGACCAGATTTAGTATTAA
>CACRXK020017209.1:0-10794 GCA_902702795.2 Paramuricea clavata
TATGCTAACTATAGTTGTATTTGAAATAAAAGATGGAAAAATGCACAAAAAGTAAAAAAGAATATTAACTGTAATTTATCATTACTTATTAGAGGGATAATCCCAAGAAAATTTTTGAAATTTGAAACCGTGAAATGCTATTTCCTGCATTCTGAGCATCCAAAAAATAAAAAAAAATATTAACAATAATTTATCATGGCTTAGTGGTAAAAAAGTAACAATTTAAATCGATTTTGTGAAACAAGAACAAAGGATAAAGCCTAAAACTTACTTTCCGTTTATCTATTTGTTAATCTT
Source organism: Paramuricea clavata (assembly GCA_902702795.2). NCBI lineage: Eukaryota > Metazoa > Cnidaria > Anthozoa > Malacalcyonacea > Plexauridae > Paramuricea > Paramuricea clavata. Next base: position 298 of record CACRXK020017209.1, read on the forward strand.
CGCTGGATTGTTTGTATAATTTTAGGAAAAAGGGACTTTTCCTGGGGGGGGGGCAAAATGTGATTTCGTGGGGGGGCACAAGGGGGGACTGGGGGACCAAATGCCCCCCCCCCCCCAGCTTGTATGTTAAAAAAGGCCCTGCAATGCGCTAGAAGAATGGCGGGAATGCGCGGGATCTCCAACCATGAGTTATTATAACTTATTAATTAACGTGACTTTATATTTCCCCCGGAGTTAATTTCGTTTTGCCGTGAGTTAACTTTATTTTCCAGTGCCGTTTATGTAGTTTTGACGTTGCAGTTAATTTTATTTTGCCGTGGCTCACTTACTTTCGCTGTCATGACTGTCGGACACTTGTGGAGCTCGACAGTCGACAACGGCCCAACTTGTCCAGTTTTCCAAGCTTGGTGCCAGTTAGTGGGATCAACGGATCACTTCATTTAGCCAATCAGATTACGAGTTTTTTTGGATCGTGATCTGACTGGTTAAAATGAAGGCTGACCAGAAAGTAGACGGGTACCTACAAAATGGCGAAGTAGCTGGTATCCTGGTGTGAAACTTACAGTAAACTTTAGAACTTAATAAAATAGTTTAATTTAGGTTTTTAATCGTGTTTTTAAAATTGAGATGACATAAACAAGTAGTAGTTACATTTCTAGATTTTTATAAGTTAGATAAAAAGCACAAAACACACTGCTAACTTTTGTAAATTAGAAAATCTGTTTTATCAATTATATCGAAGAGGAAATTACAAATAAAATTTTTAAAAAGGAAAGCGCCCCATCAGTACGTCCATACTTCCCGACTCTGCTAGCTCGTATCGGTCAAGTCCGTCTCATGCTAGCCGTATGTTAACGTTTAAGCTAGATTTCGGCTGAACTCAACGCTATCGTCAGAAGCGAGTGAATATAGGTGGCTTACCAACTGGTATCGAACGAACGACGGGGGAGAGTGCCGGCGGCCCCCAGACCATTATGCCTGGCACCCTTTTCGCAAGATCCTATGATCGGTAACTACCACACATTAATAGAAGTAACAGTTCCGTATATAAGTACGTTGTAGACTTGTAGTTGTCAGGTGTGGTGCATGTGGGATGATTTAGCTCGGTGTTTCCAAACCTTTGAAACGAACGCATGCGCGATAACCTGACACTCGGGTAAGGGTAGCGCGCGCATGCGTGGATCATCCAATCAGGACGCAGGAAAATTTCGCACTGGTCCCGCGCGAGTTCCAGACATGTGCGAGACCGAGACGGCTCAGAAATTTGTGTACAAAACAAATTCATATTTGTGCCGGCCTAGTTTTTAATAGTGAAAATATTTAGGTAAATATATATTATTCACATGTATTTGCTTGTTGAAAATTGAAATTTTAAAAAGACTGATATGGCTAGCCAAGGCGATAAATCGACTGGAAAACATGAAGGCGAAGAGAAAATCTCGTTATTACGAAATTATCCATCTTTGATGGATGACTAGTTGGCAATGGAGAAGGTACCATTGGTTAGGTAGGGATTAATAATAATAATAATTTAATAATTTATAAAGCGCTTTTTACATATAATGATCAAAAGCGCTTGCATTAATTCTTATGCTGGTGATGTGATTACTCTACTCTTGCTTAGGGTGAGGCAGTTAATTGATAAACTGAAATAAATTAATGTTTTAACATAATGTAAATTATAACAATTTATATTGTACATAATGTTGTGCTATTTGCCTCATGCGAGTTTTCATTGTATTCCAATGTTAAATCAGATTTACACCTGTTGTTTGTTACTCTGCAGACAACATTAAATTTAAAACATGACCACTGTCACCACAACCAAAATCGGTCTGTCGGCCGGGGACGATAAGCCAATCATCTGTGATGACAAAACCAACACCATCGCTCATGGTCACCACAGGACAAAAGACTTCATGTGGGATCAGTCATTAACTATGGATCAGTAAAGTACTCAAACCGCAAGCGTTGTACTTTGTAAGCACAGCAAACACTCTGCGACCAAGCACTTCCCAAATCCTTTGGTTGGATTTTGGGGATCTGGGGAGAATTCGTCCGGAAATTTTTGGGAACCTGGACAATCTCGTTCCCCGAGCCTGCGATCCTCGGGAAGGAACGCGAGGCTCTGGGATAATCCGTTTCAGGGAGGAATCTGATTGGCCGTTGAAATGGAATGCGTAGTTCAATCTTAGCCAGGATTCCTGGCTTCCGGCAACGGATTATCCCAGAGCCTCGCGTTCCTTCCCGAGGATCGCAGGCTCGGGAAACGAGATTGGAACCTGGAGAGAAGCCGTCCGAATATTTTTGGTGAGAATTCGTCCGGAATTTTTTTGGGATCTGGGGATAAGTCGTCCGGAAATTTTTGGGTATTTGGGGCGGAAATCTGCACTTGGGGAAAATGTGCCAGATCTCTCATACTCCTACTACAATTAATAAAATATCTTTTCTGATCTTTCTATAACTCATCTACACACATGTACATTACAACATTGTTAAGTTGATTTCTGCTTGGCGTGGATATGTTCGGCTGTAACTGCAAATATTGACAACTGGAATTGTCGTTAAATATCCAACAACATCCACTTTTAAGTCTGAATTCGACAAATTGTTGTGTATAAATTTTAACGTTATTTTATAATTTAAATAATGTGTATGATATCATTTTAAATCAACAATTCACTAAATTTATATCTGTGCAAAGGCTTGTATATTTACATGATACAATTTGCTGTTCGCAATTTCGGTTCTGTTGTAATTTGTAAACCAAATAAATAATAAAATAATTGGGTAGCCTCGCAGTAGCTCGGAAGATTGCTTTCCATTGGCTCGACTTGACAATTGCTTTTGTGTTCAGAACAATGACATTGTTTCGTTCTTTAGAAAACCCCCATCCAATTGGAGACGATCTTCCGAGGCACTGCGAGGCTCCCCAAATAATTAAGCAAAAGCATATAGTCATAAACCAAAAATGCTTTACTATTTCCAACGCCTGTTTCAACACCAACCGTATTGTACGAAATCTTGTCTGGATCAGTAGGAGTTGTCTCCTGTGAAGTTTTGAAATAAACAGACGTGCAGAAATACATAAACTAAAACAGGGGCCAGTTGTTCCAAGCTGAGTTAGCTTAACCCTAGGTTAACCTAAAATTCAAAGCATACTTTCCAATAGCTTGTTTATAAGTTTGGAAATATTTCTTCAGACATCGTGTCTGAATCAGTAGGAGTTTTTCTTCTCTGAAGTTATGAAATAAGCAGACGTGCAGAAATACATAAACTAAAACAGCAGGTTAAATTTTAACCCAGAGATAGCGCTAATCTAGCTTTGAACAACCGGCCCTAGCTGAAGGTTAAATTTTAACCGAGGGTTAGCGCTAATCCAGCTTTGAGCAACTGAGCACTAGCCTACGGAGGAAGTAATGATGACTCGACGCAATATGGTTGAAGCAATATGGTTGAAGAAGAAAACAGGCTTGACATATACTTCCTAAATCTTCTTGAGTGCACATGAGACAATGGAACGAGGGTTTTCAGGGCTGATTATGAAATCTTGAATTAAGTTTTGAAACTGTCGGATGACGTGAAATAGTTTCCCGTCGGAAACAACAAGCATTTGGAGAGAATGTTTTAAAGAAACATTAACTCCAAAGTCAACGCGATTTTGAGCTGTTCTAAAGGCATATATAATTGCGATCATCCCCCCCTGGAGATCTGGATCCACTCTGCCCCTACAGCCGCTCAATAACATGCAAGGTTCAGATTTCACTTCCGCTACCATTAACCAATCAGAAGCGTGGTAGTGGAAGTCAAATCTGAACGCAAAAAATCCTGAAAAAAGCCTCGAGTATACCATTGATATTTATCAATGACAATGGAAGCTACTAATTTGTACACACCGAGGCAAATTCACGATGCGATAAATATTCAGGCATCTCGATACAACTAACAGTTGAAGAGTTTTTATATTCGGAAATATAATATAGCCTTTCGAAGTTTGCATATGTTGTATATGTTTGTATTACGTGCGGAAATGGTTACCATTTTTGAGCCGAAAATGGTAACAATTTGCGCACGTAATACAAACATATACAAAATTTGCAAACTTCACAAGACTATATTTTCCAAGCTTTATATCATCTCGCAACTAAATTTTGCAATTTTCGTTATGTTCTTTTTAGCTGTGGTGTTTGATGACCTTCTCTTTACTTAATAGATTAAAATTTAGTCTAACATGCAAGTTGTCCATTGACCGTAGCGTATTTCTTTGTTTTCTGAAAACTAGGATGGGACTCATCATGATACTGACAAAAAATAAATGCTATACGGTATGGTACAATACGGTTGAAGTGGAAACCGGCTTTACTTCTTTGATTGGGCTTACTAATTTAAATCCATGATATAACTTTTGCAATAAACTAAACTTAAGACGTTTTCTCATGTGACAATTTTTCATGTGATATTTTATCGTGTTGTTTAGAACGAGCATCAGGGACAATAATTGTTAACAGAAACAACACAAGAAGTAGAATGTGTCCATAATAACGCATACTTCTCCAACAACGTAAAGTTAATGACATGCTATGTACCCAAACACCAACACCAAAATACTCCAACAGACGGTAACCAATAAACCAACTAACCCAGAAGTACCATTCTTGCTGTTTCTCGTTAAGATATGGTAGAAATTTCTTTGCACATCTTTCCTGAACGGATTGAGCTAATGGAATAAAGACGAACGATAGATAATACCCTGGTGCCAGACCATGCCAAAACGCACTGACGGCTGCTACAGCTAGAAATCTAGAACAACAAAAGTTAAGAAAAGTCAATAAACACACATTCTGAGGACCACACACTCGATCAAGTGCCTTTCCAGGTGAGGGTTGAGACCCCAAATTTGGTTCAGTTTGATGCTTTTATGCTTTTTAATACACACATATTAACGCAAAATATTTTTATGTAGTTGAAACAAGCCGAAATCGTACTATTTTCAGAGCGCTTGTAATTTGCTTTATATGATATTTTGGAGCGGTATAATATTATATTTTCTAACTAAACGTTGTCTTCAAAAGAAACGATTAGAAATACTTAATTGCAAAAAATTGTATTTTGGGATATTTGTGTCATAGTTTGTAACAAGATTTCTTTGTGAATACTTTAATTAGGTTATTACTTATCACAAGCCTTTTTTAATTAAAACTTGCAACAAAATTGCTGAAACTTGCAACAAAAACTAATTTCAATGAATGCATGTCAGAGATGTTTACAAAATTTGTGTCATATGGCAAAATCATTAAAAATACGCAGAAAAGGTGTCTGACTACTTTAGGTTTTAGTTAATGCACAGTATGTCAATTAACAATTATTCTCCGAAGGCGAGGTGATTATCGGAGAACATTCGCACTAAGTCGGGGTGAATATTCCCCGATAATCACCGAGTCTGAGGCGAATAATTGTTTCAGTATTTTTGTGTTTTTGGGGACTGAATTTATTTTAATTTCGCTTATTTCTTTATCAGTATAATGGCCACACAACGCCTAGCCGCCATTTTAAAAATTTCGGTTTTGTCATATATTCACCTATAGGTGAATATAACAGCTTAATACGTCAAATTTGACCAATCAATTTGTAGGATTTGTTATGTTCACTTGTGCAAAAATACTAATGTGATTTATTATGATATCATCATATGTGGTACATAGGCTATGATCTTCGGGCCTTGCCCATGGTAAAAATATTTCTCTGCTGCTTTATGGCATCATAATTCTAAAATAACAAATGCATTGCCAATAGAGTAATAGCATGAATCAATTAGGTACAATACGGGTTAATTTAAGGTGCCTATCCTGCTGAGGGCAATCTAGTTGCCCCTTCCGCTCAGTTAGATTTATTATTGATAAATATGTTATACATTAATTACACAACGTCAATAACACATGACATATATTGTGTTTGCAATCATATTGCAAAAAGTCATGGCCTGGTAGACAATAACTTGTGGTTTTACAGCTAGAGGGGGTTTTCAACTGGCGATACTATTGCCTAGGAGAAATTGAAATTAGTCCAGTATTAAAGCTTCACCTTGCATGTTCATGTTCATACTACATAAAAATATTCGAGCATTTTTTGGCTTTTCACTTGTATTTTAAATGCTGTAAGAATAGCACAGAAGTCTGTTGACACTTCGTCAGCAACATCTCTAACTGGTTCCTGAACAATTGTTCAAAGTTTATTATAATATTCAGCACTATTCTTGCCAGCAACCTGGCCGTCAACTTCCGGCGCGAGCCGCCAGCATATTTCGTAGCACACGTCATAGACGTGTATTTCGTAGCCCACATAACCCAGTGTATTTCGTAGCCCACATAACCCAGCGTATTTCGTAACCCACGTCATAGACTCTGGCTCAATGTATTTCGCAAGAACAAGGAGCAATTTCGTTCTAAATCAATCAGAATGCGTAATTGGTTACTAATCCCGGTAAAAACATACACTTGAACAGAAAATTTAGGGATCTTAAATAAATCTTCGAGGGGATCGCGATTTTTAATTTTTTATTGGATTTAACCGTGACAGTAAAATAAGAAATTTTCTAAAAATTTGCTGCTGGGATTTGCGTTTTATTGCCTAGTTTTAAAGTTATCGGCTTTCGAACAGCGGCGTATAAAAAGCGCGAAAGTTCGAATGCTGATAATTTTAGAACTAGGCAATAAAACGCAAATCCCAGCTGCAAATTTTTAGAAAATTTCTTATTTTAACTTGTCACGTTGAATCCAATAAAAAATTTAAAATCCTGACCTCCTCGAAGCTTTATTAAGACCTTAAATTTTCTGTTCAAATGTGAATGTTTTTACCGGAAGTGGGCTTTCAGTGCTCGCAGGGAAACTACCTACAGTAACCAATTACGCATTCTGATTGGCTTAGAGCGAAATTGTCAACAAATCCACTGATTGGTCGAGAACGAAATTCCCCCTTGTTTTTCGCAAGCTTTACACCGGAAGGGTGTTTGTTTTATATATAAAAACATTGACTGATACATAACAAACTAACGAGATCAGAATGTCGAATCCATTCGTGAATATTTTACTGTTTGTAGTTTGTTTAATGCTTATACACGGCTCGTCAGCAAGCCGAATCGAAAATGATAAGGGATGGTTAAAGAGCAATTTGAAAGAAATTAGAGAGAAACAGCACCACGAAACAAGCAAAACAATGCCAAAACTTCGGGGGGTTGAAGGAAGTAGTTTGGTATTATATTCTGAAACAGAGCGCTTGAAACTCGAAAGTGGCAAGCGAAGATTACATTCAAACCCCGCTAGTGTTGTACAAAAGGAACGCGACATTAGCAACGGGATTGAATCTCAAGGCACGAATAGGACACGTTCAAAACTGTCAGAACTAAACTATCCGGAAATAAATAAAACGAGTTTACGGTCGGACATATTAAATGGAAATTTGTTATCTCTTCGTATTAAACTTTCGAAGCCAGGAAAACGAAAGAAAATGTTGTCTATTCATCGTGTTGCAAAACGAAACGTACCAACCACATTACCACCGCAGTCTTCAGTTAATATTCCAACATGTTCAAGCGAGAATTCGTGCAAAGGTCGTTGTAGCAGCCGTACAGAATGGCGAACTGAAGGTAAAATGCGCTGTTCATGCGACCCTGATTGTTATGAAGTGTTCAATGACTGTTGTTCGGATTACACCAAGTACTGCGATGCTCAGAAACCAACGGAAACACTGACCAAAAAATATAGCTACACTTGTGAAGATATTGGACATTATAATGCTGAACACTGCAATACGGTCAGCGACGGACTATGGGTGGTCGCCCGATGTCTGTCCGAGTGGCCTTACGACAATTTCCGAACCAAATGCGAAACACCAGTGGATAAACTTACTTACTCCTCCTACTCCTCTTCAGACCTCTATGGTTATCTTCCGGTACTCGGTCACGATAGTACCACATTCCGTAATATGTATTGCGCAATATGTAATGGAGTAGAGAGATTCGATCCTTGGCCTATTGAAGGTCGAAAACCCTTCATCTCCCCAACCTCGGTCCCAGGCATCTCCCTGGAAAATCATACCCTCACGGAGAAAATTCGCCTCATGTTATCTCGTGGAGTTGTATTTAAACTTTGGACTCCCGGAAAGAATCAAGCTAGACGATACTGTCTGGACAAAGTCAACGTCATCGATTCTTGCCCTCCGAGTGAATTACAGTTTGAGTCCTGTATTAATGGTGATGTAGCTCTAATTTCAGTATTTCCACGACATTTTAAGAATAAACACTGTGCAGCTTGTCATGTTGAACCAAGCGAGATATTTTCATGTTTTTCTATACCATATGTTCCGCCAACATGCCGTCACTCGATCTCCTTGGTTTTACGTTTAGACCACAGTGAAATTGAAGCAGAAATCAAAACACAAGTATACGATGAAGAATGCGGCAGAAGTGGAATGATTTTTGACGATATTTTGCAAGTTTGTCGAGCAAATTGGTTATCTACACTGGAACAAAACGGACAGGAACGATTCTACGTTTATGCTTGGCTTAAACCACTACAATATTCTCAAAATAACTTGTTTACACCTACGGAATTCAAAGATTCCCTTGCAAAATATATGAATGTTTCTCAATTCCAACTGTTTGGTATTAACATAACGACTGTTTTACTGCCACGAACAATAAAATTGTTTTATTTAGTGTCTTCGACTATCGTTCTAACTCCACAGCAAAGTTTGGAACTCCTTTTGATGAACGCCACATCTTCTGAAACAAAACTTCTGAACTATATTTACTTTTCAGAGGCATTCACTCTGCAGATAAAAGGCCTTCCCTTCACAGTAACTAAAACAACGTCCCGCCCACTTGCGTGTGTTGGAAAAACAACTTATACACCACTCCAATACACTTTACATGACCGAGAACGAGTGTTTATACCAAGTACTAACAAAACTTACGAAAAATTTGAATATTACCGCGAAAACTTTGAAAAACTTGATGTAAAACGAGGCAATATAACCGTATGTGAGAACTACATCCCAACAAAATGTAATGGGTCCACAGTTCAGTACACACCAAAAGAGTACAGCATCATGGTCAACTTGAGCGTTTATGTGAACCAAACGTCAAGTTTGTACAATTACGGCGAGTATGAAATCCTGTCTAACAAATCCATTGCAACCTGCCGATACTTCAAAGTGCGTATCATCACCGAAACTCGTCAAATGATCCGTGACAATGAAGTACTTGGTTCTTTAACGTTCATTTCATTCCTACTTTCTATATTATTCCTGACATTTCTACTGGTGACCTACATCCTTTTCCCCCAGCTTCGAACACTACCTGGGAAGAACCTCATGAATTTTGCTGCGAGTTTGTTACTTTTCCAGATATTCTGGCTACCCTCAAGTTCCACCGAAGTTCGGTCAGACAAACCAACATGCATGGCAATGGCTATTATGGAACATTATTTCCTAATGACAACTTTTGTCAGTATGAGTGTAATCGCATTTCATACGTGTAAAGTCTTTGCAAAAAGTCTACCTGCCCCGAAAATGTCTCAGGGTCACGAAAGAAAGCTGTTTTGTATATATGTAGCTTTGGTGTGGCTACTACCAGGGATTTTTGTTGGGATTTGTGTTGTACTGGATGACCAAGATGCTCTAAAAATCGGTTATGGAGAATCAGAAATTTGTTGGTTAACCGAGGATAATGCTTATACATACTTCGTTACCATCCCAATTGCAGTGCTATTGTTGTTCAATATCATCTCCTTCGTTATTGCTGCCGTATATATTCGAAAACACAGTCAAAACACAGCAGCAAAGCAAGCCAGTGGCAACAGGCGGTCAAATCTCTCAATATACGCAAAGCTATCCACTCTGATGGGATTTACATGGTTATTTGGTCTCCTTGCTCTGGTCGTGACATCTACAACCGTATTTTGGTATTTCTTTGTGATTCTTATCTCGTTACAAGGCGTGTTTGTTGCAGTGGCGTTTGTTGTGAATGCTAAAATATTCGATTTCTATAAACAACGGTATGTGAGCGGCTTGGGTGCACCTGAGGCTTATTCTAAAGCCTGGTTTCCATAAAGAAGGCTTATTTTAAAGCCTGGTTTCCATATGGTCTAACGGTCCTAAAGATTGACTCACGATCTTTCTCAACAGCAGAAATACAACATTTTAGAACTGAAAATACGCGGAATGATTATAACTAGAAAATACTTATGATTTATATGTGGTTCACATCTCTGGAAGTAATCAGTGTTTAGTTGGACCAATGCAGTATGTATGTACAGTATGATTTAGTTATACACATCAATTTAATTTTGATTGACATTTAAATGGTAATTTTTACGAGTACAAATTATTGTTAATGGACGATACTCAATGCGCTAGACCTAAAAATTATAGATTTAAAATGTCTATGTTAAGCCAACTCGAAAGCTACTATTGTCTAAACAAAGGAAGACTCTATCACAG
>CACRXK020017210.1:0-10793 GCA_902702795.2 Paramuricea clavata
TACGTCTTACTACATAAAGATACAATTCCATCCCCTTCCCACTCCACTTTAAACAATCCCGGTTTTCTCCTGTCGTATTTCGCATGTTCAGTTGTATCGGAACGAGGAAACCAGTTACATTTATCGTTCTCAAACGCCTCTCTTAAACCAGGCCTGCGGTACACCGGATGTCAATCATATTAACATAACGCCTAATATATTCATAAAAGACAGAGAAATTAATAGAGTCAAAACGACCAAATCACTCGGCTTAATGATTGACGAAACACTCTCATGGAATGCTCAAGTTGATCAAATTACAAAAAAGGTTAATTCAGGTCTCAGTATCCTTAAAAGATTGAGAGACATTCTAGATTACCAAACACTGATCAAAATTTATTTATCAATAATTCAACCACATTTCGACTATTGCTCACAGATTTGGGGTTGTTTGGGTAAAGTACTATCTGATAAACTCCAGAAGCTTCAAAATAGAGCATTTCGAATAATAACTCGTGAAAACTATGATACACGTACAATCGATGTTTTGAACAAGGTCGGTTTTCCAAATCTCGTGACTAGAAGAAAACATCATTTAGCCGTCCTAATGTTCAAAGCCAAACATAACATGTTACCAAATTGCTTAACGGAACTTTTCATCACCTCAAATGAAATACATAATTACAATACAAGACAAAGCGAATTCAATTTTGCATTACCTAAACCTAAAACTAATTTTATGAAAAAGTCTTTCGCCTATCGAGGAGCTGAGACTTGGAATAATCTGTCTGCTGACATAAAAGCTAAAACAAGTATCTCTACGGCATGTAGTAAAACACTGACTACCGGAACACCGGAACACCACCGGAACACCGCCGAAACACCACCGGAACACCACCTAACCCTAACCTCAACCCTAACCCCTAACCCCAACCCTAACCCCCAACCCTAACCCTAACCCCAAACCCTAACCCCAAACAAAATGGTGGTGTTCCGGTGTTCCGGTGGTGTTCCGGTGTTCCGGTAGTCAGTGTTTTACTACATGCCTATCTCTACATTTAAAAATAGTCTAACTGTAAGTGTGTAATTTGCGTGTAATTTAGTTATTGTTATTAGATACTGTAGTATATGTGTAATTAGTATAGTTATATACGGCCTATTGGAAGATCACCTGTCTTAATTTTTATAAATATCTTGGTGAAATAGTACCGTTTTTAATAAAGTCAATAATAAAGTCAATCTCGCAATACTCATAATCGGAACGGTCAAGGTATGTATCTAAACAGTCGTAGTAAAACTGTAACATTCGGAGTTTCGCATACTGGTACACGAAGAACCCCACCTGTAAAATAAGAATAATTTATTAATTTATATTTCTAATGACAAAATGATCATGCAATACATACCTGTAGTGGTAAGTCCAACTTTATTTTCTTCTTAGCACTTTCCACTTCATAGGTGTCATCGTCGATCACGTTCATTTGGCGGTAGAATGGTGAGTTGATTAATTCAGAGACCTCGTCATCGTAGCAGTAATCCACCTTGCGATGACGCTCTTTGTTGGTGATGGTCTTCCCGTATGAGCTGTATAGAAATACAAAAAAATGAGTATTTCTTGAATACGTCAAGACAGCGTGATTTTAAAACTCACCTATTCCCGACCAATTTCATCGTGTCCGCGATGATGGCTTTGGAGGGGCCTGCATCACCAGCACGACGATCATCCGATACAGCGTCACCGAAAGGTTTGAAGCATGGCTTAGGGGTATACTCGACTATCTGGTAGACGTGTGTTACCTAAAACGATAATACAATTTGTTAAAAAAATTTCTCCTGCAATTTTACAAGTTTTTAATATTTAAAACGTACCTCTAAACCATGTTCTAAATACCATTTTAGAAGAGGAGTTGCCAACATTATCTTCTTTCCGATCATACTTCCAATGAGACTCCGCCGGGGTCGGGGCATGATGTTGTTTTCTTCGGCATAGCTCTTCATGAACTCACCAATATCCTCTCGACGTATTTCTGCGTTTTTAAATATTGGACACATCTCTTTGAAGTATTCTCGCAAACTCTCAGGTACGTGGATACCACACTCGACACAGCCAAATAACGTATCATTCTTCACAGCGTTGACAATTGATCGAGTTGTCATCGTTTTACTTTGTCTAGGGGTCGGCGAAGTTGTGTGGCAATGAGTCGTTGCAGCGCGGTGTTTCGTTTCTTCATCTCTCGCCACTAGCTCACATTCCCAACATTCAACGAGATTGAATTCCTGCTTCTTGATATAGGCGCTGTTTCTTTGGGTCTCTTCAAGGAGTTTCTTCATCGGCTTATCACGCTTCTCGTTGACTTCTTTCCCTTCGTTCAGATGACAGTTGTGCCCATGCCAATAACATCCTATTAAAATAAAGTGTAATACAGTTAAACCTACAAAAGAAAAATAAAGTTATCCTACAGGCCCACGCAATCGCTAAAAACTCATTAGCTCACTCCCACACAATTAACTTAATCCTAGCTAATTAATCTTAACTAATTACACTAAAACAACAACTTACCATGAAACTGAAACACCGTTTGTGATTCAGCGTGAAAACCGTGAACAGGGAGACGACAAGTGCCAATTCTTTTCTCCGTGTTGTTGTACTCGTGTCTGATACTAATGCCGCGACTGTACGCTTGCCATTCTAACCATTCGATCGCCATTTTTCCACTCCACTGTTTCTTAAACCCGTCCTCCTCTAACCGTCTTGTGTACTGCCCCGTTGGCATGTCTTGCATGATGGCCCACAAGTAGAGCGCATTGGCATCGTAACCAACTACATTCTTGCAGGGTTTCGATTCTTTTCCTCTGGCTCGCATTTCTTCTTTCCGTATGGATGATTTCTCCTTCTCGTGGTATCTGTTAAAGATAATGCTGGGGCCCCCTACGTTATTATCCTTCATTGAATAATATATATCCTTGTCCTTCTCGCTGAACAAGGAGAAGTAGGTGCCTGGAATGTTTGAAAATAAATATTTCATAGTCAAGCCAGGCACACTCACACCGTCCTTAAACATATCAATGTTCCTTTCTTGCCAGAAAGTACTCATTTTATCAATTGCTTCAAGGAAGGGGACTACGTCAAGGTTGTTATACCACACGAGAAAGTCGCGGAAAGTTGTCATATTATTTTCGTCCCATACGCCCTGGCAATACTCATACTGTTCCTCGGTGATGTCGGTTCCGGATAGAGTGGAATGGAAGGTTTTGCGTGGTGGTAAGGAGCAATGATTGAGTTTGTCAAGGGAGTCGACCCACTCGTACGGGAAGTAGCCTTTGGTCTGGGAGCACTCGTACGCTTTGAGGAACTGTTCGTAACTAAATCCCGGAGCCAGATAGTTTGTGATATCGAGGAATTTTAAGTGCTGAGTCTTAAGACACATGTGGTTATTGTTCCTCTTTATCACAAACTTAACTTGTTCGTGTTTGACGAGATGTGAAAAGAAGGGGTTTTTCGCAGCGTTAATATCATATTTACCAGAGTTGAACCCAAGAATTGGTAGCTCTTGTAAGTATTCAGACAATTTATCTTGAAATTTGAGCGGAGGATGGACCACGTCCTAAATAAATGTAAAGGTGTCATAAGTAAAAAGCAAGATACTTACACATCCCTACTAATCTACATAACAACCGCTAAAATGGATCATGAGTGTGATACTTACTCTCTCTTCAACGACTTTATCTTTATTCACTTTGTCTTCATCTTCACTCACCTAAAAGGTACACATATGGTAAGCAAAGGAAAGATCACTGTTGAGCTCAAACCTTATGTTATATACCTCACTATTCAGCCCCATCAAACATCCCACCATATCCTCAATCAGCTGTTCCTCTGTATTTCGCTAAACTATAAGATACATTAGAATATAAAGAATATAAGTGCAAATATAACCTTCCTATAATTTACCTCATTATTCTCCCCCGCGGCAACTTCCATAACCTCGTTTTCCCCCACCTAAAGATATAAGAAAAAATATTAAGGATAAGAAATATACTAAGAATCTAATACGTGTGAATTATACCTCATTGACCCGTTCATCAATTTGACGAAAAACGTCAGAGAATTGGTCCAGCAACAATCCATAGCTTTCTTGGCTGACCTCAACCAAATATTCCACGAACTGTTGGATCATTTCACTTGTACTGCCAGACGAGACGAAGCATTTGGGTTGATCATAACCAGGGACGTTCGAACATACAGAGACACTCAATGGGATATGTTCGGCTTCCCACGTTAACTTTGCTGTATTTCGTGGATGTTCGGTTTCACGTTTGAAATAACACTCAAAGTCAAAGGTGGCACGATAAGAGAAGTACTTGAGGTCTTCAGGGATCTCGATTCCCTCGTCGGCCAACAAATCGAAGATGGTTTGTGGAACTTTGTAGGCACCACCAGGGAAAACATGACTTATCGTTTTTCGCATGTTCGCTCGTGTCGGTTTAAGGCTCTCGCTGTCTTCCACATTTTGTCACACTTGGAACAACAGTAGGACTTGGAATACATCGACAAGTTCTTAATATAGCTGAAGTGACTACCGCAGAGATTCAGGAACATAGTGTTGGTATATCTACGGTGGGATCGCTGTATGAGTTGAGCCGCAATGGAGGTCGTGTCGTCATCTTCGTCATGTAGCTCTGTAAGACGATAGACGTAAATGTTCAACTCGAACAACTTTTCCAGTTCAGGTAATTCCTCTAGGGTAACACCATCAAAATCATCATCTCCCGAATATTGTTCATAAAAATGTTGAGTATCACGTTCTAGGTTATGGGGATGACAACCACGGCGTAGGGCCAAACAACGGAAGAAACCAAGTTTGTATTCGTACGGTAAGCCTGTATTACCATCACAATCCAACGACACGATGGCACGGCTCTCCAGTACGTATTTGGGTATAGGCGGACACTGCGGCCTATGGGATGGTCTCAAAGTTTGGTGACGTAGAAGGTAACGTTGGTAATATCCATGACAATCCATTTCGAGTTGGGTCGTTGTTGTCGAGCCCATTCATGAATGTCGATGTTTTGTATCGTTTCGCGAACTTGGGCTAAATCTGCACGATTATGGATCTGGAACGGGGAGTCGAAGACACGGTTGTTGTTTGCTGAGGGGTGGTGATATTGCATCTGTTGTGTCTCGTTGTTAAATAATACGAAACCAAAGGAGAGATTTAACTTAAAGACAATGGTTTGATCTTCAAATATGTGCTATATGCTGTTGACAAGTTGACCTATATTCACTGAGCTCAAACGATAGTTGTACCAATCTTGCACTCGGTTGCCTCGACTTTGCCGCGTACGTATAGCACGCCAATGGTCTCGGTGGAGTTGGGAAGGGAGGTTGCATGGTGGTAATTGTGGATCTTGAGGGAACGGTTGGGGTCCTGTAGAAATAACACCCGATTCTTTATTTTTGTCTAGAGCTCCGCACTAATTTTGTCATACAAACACCCGATTCATAAAAAATCGACATAAGTCTAACATGAATAAATTAAGAACATGCAAATTTCACATAGCAACATGATCAACCTATGAAAATTACTTTTACCTCACTATAAAACGCTAGCGAATGTTACAAAAATAATGTAGCGTAAATACTCGTACAATGACATAAATTAATAGTTCTAAAACAAATGAACATAAGTCTAACAGGAATAATTAGGAACATTCCACACTATAAACCCACACTATAAAAATTACTCGATTATTTTTATCAGGTTTTCAAAACACAAACATCAGTGAAAAAACATGAAAACAGCATGAAAATATTTTTCAAATGTAAACGTTAGGATTTCAGGCAATGTTTTAAAACCGAGGTTGCGAGTAATTAACATTGTCAATATACACATCAAATCACCACAATCAATATACTACATACGGTATAAAAATATCAATTTCATACCTTCGCTGACGACTGTAGACGTGGAAGCACCTGAAAGGGAAAAAAATGTATTAGTGCGATTTTAACGCAAATTATTACGCAGCATATATACTCTCTTACCTTCGTTCACCGATGTCGAAGGTCTTGGCGGTTCTAAAAAGAAAAAAATATCTGTATAAATACAAAGTTAGTAATCAAAACGTTTTCATTTATACGTACCTGGTTCATCAGTTCTTTGCCTTTTTGTTCGCCCGGTCGGCGTCTTCGTACGTTTCCCACGACCAACTTGATGGACATCGCGCTGATGGGCTTGGAATGGAAATATATTGCGGAATACTTCACCACATACATTACAAGTATATTCCCTCTGGGCTCCTCGTTGTTCGTGCATTTTCATATGGCGGTTCAAAGCATCCTCGAAATAATATAAGTAGATATTATTAGCTCAAAATACGTTCTGAAATATATTCCTGTAAATTACGTACCTTCCGATTAAATGTTTTGTGACAACGCGAACACTCGTGGTTTTTGTCACTGTGAGTTTTCATATATCGGTTCCAAGCATCCTTGAAATCATATAAATAGATATTATTAGCTTAAAACACTTTACTACGTTTTGAAATATATTCCTGTAAATTGCGTACCTTCCGATTAAACGTTTTGTGGCAATGCGAGCACTTGTGGTTTTTGTCACTGTGAGTTTTCATATGCCGGTTCAAAGCATCCTTGAAATCATACAAATAATATTAACTCAAAGTGTTTTATTATGTTTTGAAATATACCCCTGTAAATTACGTACCTTTCGATTAAACGTTTTATGACAACGCGAGCACTCGTGGTTTTTGTCACTGTGAGTTTTCATATGCCGGTTCAGTTCGTTCGAACGCGTAAATACGCGACCACAATCATTACAACACAACCTTGGTTCTGTCGAAGCTGGTTCATCGAGTTGCCAATCATTCCATTCCGCTAGAATTTCCTCTTGAGTTTCGGGTGACCAAGAAAATGTGTCCACGGCACAAAGCTGGTGATTGACCTTATAATTTTCCAACTCTGCTATGAATTGATTTCTCCTACAAAATATAGAAGTCGATTACATACATAAAACTCTGGATATTATATTAATTTTCAGTTTAAATTAAACTTACCCATTATTCTCTCGATGCTGCTGTGCCATTCTCTTCCAAGTACTCCTCTCCGAAGAAATATTTAACAAAATCAGCTACCCAAAAGACCTCCAGTAAGAGCGTTGTCAAATACAGAACTATGCTTGTTACAAGACGCTTGTCGATTTTATACACAAACGCTCATTAAATCAAACAACCAATCATAGTAGGCCAAGATTAATCCCTCTTTTGTATCATACACGTGAAGAGACGCTAAAAAATGCTTAGTCAGCAAGTTTCGCCCGATCGTGTTCAAGCTCGCCCGCGTGACGTCATTGCATATAATTATGACGTATGTTAATGAGCGACGTCACTACGCACCCTCATCTGTACGAGTATTAATTATAAATGAGGTGGTGGACACCCACCACCACACACCACCACAACCACACGCCACCACCACACACCACCACAACCACCACCACAACCACACGCCACTACCACACACCACCACAACCACCACCACAACCACACGCCACCACAACCACCACCACACACCACCACAAAAATCCGGGTCGAACGGTACCTATATTACTACTTATGTTATTAGTAAAATTATCCTACCAAAGGTCTTGTTGTTGCGGGACATTCCAACATTATGTACTTTATTGTTCATCTTTTAACTATATTTTTGGAGCGAAGCAATTTACTAGTCCTTTAGGGTAAAGCTGACTCAACGGTATAGTGAGTTTGAATGCTTATGATGGAAGGGGTGGAGTAGGATTTATTCAGTAGCATGATCATGTGACTGTAGGTGATTGCATCCAAATATGGTGCCAGTGGCTTGATAGGGATAGGGGTAGGGGCGTGAGGCAATTATTGAATTGCGAGGAAAACTATTGATAAAACGTGCAGGATTTGATATTATATAAAAATTATATATGATTAAACAAAAATATGATTAAACAATAACTGATTTATGTACTAAATATACAACAAAACCCAAAACAAAGATGGTAAATGAATAATACGATATGGCCATTGTTAGTTCACAACAGTTCTGGCGTTGATCTTTCCACGCAGAGGATAAGAGTTAATATCTGTATATTGTTATTTTAGTATATAGAACATTAAGAAAGCTTTTTGGACTAAAACAAGTAACAAAGATAATGTATGAACCACATTGGGAATAAAAATATCATGGAATGTCATGCGCTGACAATTACTGAAAAAACCTCGTAAAACGCTCTAATCAGCATGCAATACTTTGTTTGACAAGTATAAAGGACCCAGAACTGGGTAAAGGAATTATTAAAACTTTTGCTATTGACCGTCTAAACATATATTAGGTATGTCCAAGGACATCAGACTATATCTTTATTGTCAACTGTAGGCGTATGGTGAGGTAGACCAACTTGCATGATTCCTGAGTCTATTCGAGTGGTTTCATGAAGGTGTTATAGTAGGAAATGCCACAGTAAATGCCGAGGATTGTTCTGATAATAATTGGCTGTGGACGTCAATGTTAATCCTTTTCAAGTGCCAATCAGGACGATTAAATCTTTTTAGTGAGTACGCAACATGTCCTTTCTCTGGTCATTGACAAATGCTATTGAAAGTGTTATACAATTATTGTTCAAAACGTGAGGTTTCTGTTGTAAAAACATAGCCAAAATATCCAGAATTGCCACGACCAATGACGGAACTCCAACAAACGTATCTCATCATATCGAACCCGCTGTCAGATGTGGTGTTAGTTTTGCGGTAACGTGCGGTTAATTTTGTTAGTGTTAATTATTTGAGAGCATGGAATGCACTATGCGATCCTTAATGTTATGGTTGCGTTTGTAGGAAACCAAATTAAGGGGGTTCGGGCCATAAAAGCTTTAGTGATGGGTCTTGGTCAATAAGATGCCAGTATTTACGCAAGATTTATTTAATTTATTTAATTTTTTTTATTTAATATATTCGCCCAAATCAGTTTATAAAATTAACAATTTAAATAGAAAATATTTACAATAGTAGGGCTAGGAACCTTCTAGAAACCATAAGGCTTTTGTTTAAGGTCCCTAGTTACAATTCAAATAATATAATATTAAAAGTTAATACCAGTCCAATTGTTTTCAAAGGAATTACGGTGATATATTTACAATAAGGAAAGTGCGTAAAAGATATATCAGACTATAACAATTATTTGGCTTTTCACTTTGTGTCAAGAATTCTACTTATTTAAATTTGACAGAAGGAAATATATTTTCATTGTAGATTTAAATATTGGAAGAGATCTAATTTGCTTATATTGCGTCGGAAGATTATTCCACACATCGATGCCGTTATTACCGAGCGTGTGTTTTTTATAATTTGTTCTAGTACAATTTTTGTGAAGCAATGATGCGTTTCTCGCATGTGTTGTAATTATGGATTTTTTTGTTAGTTAAAAAATATTTATCAAAAATTTCTGGAAGATTTTGTAGATGAAAATATCGGAACATAAATAGACTTGTTAAGAAGTCATTCAATTTATACAAGTTTAGTATTTTAAGGTCATTAAAAATTGGTTCAGTATGGTCAAAATAGGATTTGAAGGTCATTAATCTTACTATCTTTTTCTGGATATTTACTAATTTTTGAATGTGTGATTTGTAAGCGTTACCCCAAACTAAATTACAGTATATAAGATATGGATAGACCAATGCGTAATAGATCAGTTTTAAGGAATTTAGGTTTGTAAAATGTCGTATTCTGGATATAATAGCTGTACATTTGATAATTTTTTTTGAAATAAGATCTATATGATCGCACCATGATAAAAATTCATCTATAACAATCCCTAAAAACGTAGTTTTTTTTTACTTGTTTTATAGTTTCGCTATTTATAGTAATTCTTAAATCACATTTAGGTTTCTTATTTTTTTATCTGAAAAGGATCAGCTTTGTTTTCGCAGTGTTTATAGATAATTTATTAACATTCAACCAATCTGTAATTTTGTTCATTTCAACTTGAATAGTTTCGTTTAAAGTTTTGAGACAAACATCGCTATACAGTATGTTAGTGTCATCGGCAAATAATATAACTGAAACCAATTTACTGCAATATTGAATATCATTTATGTATAAGAGAAATAATACAGGACCTAAAACTGATCCTTGTGGCACACCGCTTGTGATAGTCATTTCTTCAGATTGTACTCCGTTATATTTTACATATTGCTTTCTATGATATAGATAATTTTCAAACCATTTTTTTGCTGTTCCTCGTATACCATAATGTTCCAATTTTCTTATCAGAATCTTGTGATTAATTGTGTCAAACGCTTTTGACAAATCAAGGAAGATACCAACAGTGAACTTCCCTTCTTCTATTGCTTTATTTTTTTATTTTTTTATTTTTTTTTTTAAATACTTTATTGGGTAAATATAATAATTATTTACAAAAGACGTACTAATACTATGCATGCGAAGAACGAATTTTACCCAAATGGAAGAGGTGCGAACGGAACGTACATAATTTGCGCTATCCATGCAAGGCACCTTTCCAACAGAATACATGTAAATATAGTTAATATGTAAATACTAATAACAATTTTTTCTCTGTTGGTGTAGTGTACTCTGAGTGTATTATTCTCTATTTGTGGTGTTACTCTGAGTGTATATCCACACCGGGCGAGCTTGAAAAATATGCAAGGCCACGGTGGGATTCGAACCTACGACCTTTGGAATACTAGCCCAATGCTCTTCCAACTGAGCTACGCGGTCAGGACGGTTCGAGTAAGTGGTATTTC
>CACRXK020017213.1:0-10793 GCA_902702795.2 Paramuricea clavata
CTAAAGGCCCTGTTACACGGTGCAATTTTTCATGCAACTTGTCTCGCAATGTTTATAAAAAGATTTTGATAATGCATTGCAAGAGGTGTTACACGCTGCAATGATTTTCATGCAACTCGCAACGATAGGGGACAGAGGCATGCGAAGAGACTAGGGAGAGGCGCTATTTGGCGCCAAATTTTAATTAAAATAAAGCGTGTACTGGGGAGAGCCAATAGGAACTCTCCAAGCTATAAACATTGCGAGACAAGTTGCACGAAACCATGTTACACGCTGCAACGCTTAAAATAATTAGTGCAATCGTTGCCAAAAGTAGAATCGACTTCTACTCTCTGCAATGCTTCATGCAACTTGTCTCGCAACGATTTTGACCATTGCAAGGCATGTTAAACGGTGCAATGACTCGTGAAACTTGTCTCGCAACGCCATTGCGAGACAAGTTGCATGAAAAATTGCACCGTGTAACAGGGCCTTAACAACAGCATTAAAGTTAAACTCAATCATACCACGAAGAAGGCGATGTAGCTCAGAAAACAACGCCGGTAGTACCTGATATTAAAAATAAGACTTTTGCCGGCGAAGCAAGTTGGCAGAACATCTTGGCTGTCAACAACAAGCTTTCGAATACATGACTAGTTTGGCTGTTCTTTCACTAGCGTCGTGTGTGTCCAAAATTCGTCCAAGATTTTGATAAAGCCCTTTCAAAATACTGTTTGTTCGATTTATTTTCTGCCATAAAGCATAAAAGAAAAGAAATTCGAAGAAATCGATAATGGAATGGAATTACGTGCGTTTGACCTTTATATTAATTCTCGCCTTGACCGAGCTATTTTTAAAACTGTTGTTTATGTGAACTTGCAACCAATCAAAATCCTTCATGATGCTGATCAACCAATCAGATTTCCCGTCCACCAGGTGGACGGGAATCCCACAGTTTAGATAGGTTTTGTGTCAGGCCCTATTCTGTGATTAGGGCCTGAACTTCAGTTATTGTTTTAGTAACTACGTGAAAAAATTACGTCAATACACTGTCACTGGGCAGAGTAATTAACGCACCATTGCATGCTAAATTTGGACTTCGTTTTTTTTAGATACCCTGCGGTATATCTATCTAGTGTATTAAATCAGCTTTTATAACATAGTATTAGGTAAAAAACTAAGCACCGTACAATCGTATACATCATTTTTCCAAATGTAATGAAGACGACTAATATATTGATATAGGGCCGTACGCAGGATTTTTCACTAAGGGGGCAGTAAGGCCTATATGCCGAAAAAAGT
Organism: Paramuricea clavata; assembly: GCA_902702795.2. Classification (NCBI taxonomy): domain Eukaryota; kingdom Metazoa; phylum Cnidaria; class Anthozoa; order Malacalcyonacea; family Plexauridae; genus Paramuricea; species Paramuricea clavata. Next base: position 1,282 of record CACRXK020017213.1, read on the forward strand.
CCCAAATACCCAAAGAATAATTAATAATGTAATTCTAAAAATCGTAAATATAGTTTTTTTCTAGGGGCATTGCCCCTCCCCCCCCCCCCTCTGTGTACGGCCCTGTATTGTAACTCATTTAAATTATTGAAATATACCCCAAATTTTAATTACCTGATATAGCTATACTATTTGTAATTGTACCGACTTAGCGTTTTTAATTAATCAAATTAAACTAATTTATTTCGACTCCGTGTGAATCCCAGCGGAATCAAGTAATGAATCCCAGACGCAGCGATTTTCATTTGTTTATATTGCAGGAATTACTGTAGAATATAAAAAGAGTACACTTTGTGCTACGCAGAGCGTTTTGCACTGAAAATTTGCTTCAGTTCAACCGACTACATATTAACTAAGGTAAGAGATAAGTAGCATATCTGCGCATGAATATAATATTTGCAATTGTAGTGCTGCTATTTCTAGCTAGTGTGATTTTTTTACTTCTGATGCATATAAACAAGTAAATGCATGAGTTGTGAACGTTCTGAATGTATATATGTGTCCTTCCTATAAACGTTGATAACTTATCTACTCGTTCACATCCAGCTGAAAAACTTGAAGAAGAAATTGCACCTAAAATCGCAACAAAAAATGCAAATATTTAAACGGACTTCAATTATTTGGATTATTGCATTTCACTTGGTGGAATTAATATTACTGAATTAATATTTGAATGTAGTAGGGTTTGTAATCCAAGTGAGTATATATACATTTTAAGACCTAACCAGGAACGACGGCGAAAAATGCAGCACAAGGTCCTCTGGTAGGAATTGAACCTACGGCCCTGCGATCGCAGGACCGTAGCTTCAATTCCTACCAGAGGACCTCGTGCTGCATTTTTCGCAGTCGTTCCTGGTTAGGTCTTAAAATGTATATATACTCACTTGAATTACAAGCCCTAACATTCTAAATATATAAACAGGCCTTAAAGACTTTATAAGTATATGTTCTGCACAGCTTGTATACATGGCGATGTTAGATATATTGATATAATTTTTATTTTGAAACGTTTTGAAATGAGCAGGCTGCAGGCATGCAGAAGTACAAATTTGCTAATGTAGCTTTGAACCGAACTGTATTTTTTTCAAAAGACTCAATGACAACACTAACTTATACCTGTTATCTCGCTATACAGGTTCACATTGGTAAAGTACTTTAACTGCAGAGTAACGCCAATGGCAGCGAATAGAATTGCGCGAATGTTCAACACGACCGTTTGGTTTTTGGCGACACATTACCCGGCGCTGACTAGCTGCAAAAAACAGCAATCAATCAAGTAATTCAAGTGTCTTCAATTCTACACTTGTGATAAGTCCAAAGCTATTCCGGATTACACAAGTTACTCAGAATAGCATAAACCCTACGTCAGTAAAACATCAACCGTCTTTTTTCACTAACGTAAACCCTACTATTGTCGCTATCTTTATCAAGAACGGAGAATCCAGCAATTACAAAAATAAAGAACTCTCTTTTGAAAACAAAACAGCACGTGAAAAGAACATAACTGGACGACCACAATCACCCCAATGTAAGGACGACAAGAGTTGCAAAAGTCGCTGTGGCTTTGAACGACAATTGAGCAAAAATAATCACCAATCTTCCTGTTTCTGTGATCCAGAATGCAACACGGTCTTTAAAGACTGTTGCGCAGATTTTCATCAACAATGCAATACGAGCTTCTTGCTAGAACATCATATAGGAAGTGAGTTTGATAATCGATGGAAGTGCATGGATGTTGACCATCACAATATTTGGATGATCCGAAAATGTCGACCGGGCTGGAACGACGACGACGTTTTACGAAGATGTACCGAGATGGAGCCAAACAATACTTCCCAACTAATTCCCGTCATTGATCAATATAACAATACTTTCTTCAATCGATATTGTGCAACTTGCAATAACGTTACAGAGTTCAGCCAATGTGAGTTTGACGTGTACTGTGACGTCAAACATCCTGCAGGCTACTCTGAAAGACAATGGGCCGTGTTCCTTGATTTCTTCTGCACAAAAAAATCATTAAATTTGAAACAAACTTGGTGTAAAAGATATTGTCATAATGTTAGTTCGGAATGTTTATATTCCAACGATCAAAAATCAGTTGTAGGTTGTCAAACTGGTTTGATATCAGTGTCATCATACGACACTTATCGTAACTGGGATTGTGTTGTTTGTAATTCATTGAGTGACGGAATCGTTTCCAGTGCTCGATGCGGACCAACATTATTTCATTTTACACCATCTGGAAAGCGTTCACCTTTATTTTATTTTATTATACACGCTTCACCTTTATCCATTCCTCAATACAAATATCTACCAGATCCAATACACAACCAGACTTCACGCATCAATCTTCTTGAAAACGTCACCTTCAAAGACGTTTTAAAACGATATGCTGTCATTTTCGAGTACCAGGACCTCCAGGACAGTTGTTGTATATCTTTATCTAAAGGGTCAGAGGATGTCCACTTGGTGACTAGGCTCATAGATGTCTTTAAGAAACTTTTAGAAATAAATAAATTTAATGGGAAGAAATTCGAAATTCATGCATTTTAAAATGGATATAATTGGGAACAGCAGTTTTCGTGTTATGTTTGAACTTCTAGAGAACCCGAAGGAAAGTGAGCTTACGAATAATAACATTGACCAAGAACTTAAGTTTCAAAGTCTAACTTTTCATTCTCGTTCACGTAAATTTACGAGAGGACTTTGTAAATATTCTCTCAATTCAAGAATTGTTCGTGAAATGGTCTGCGGGGAAAACAAGACATTTTCAATGAATGAAATGGAAATGTTGGCAAACAAAAGCGTATTTATTAATAAAACTGGACAACTGGACAGCTTTAAGGAATATTTGGTTTTGAAGAACGGGAAACGTTTGACTGTTTGTAAAGATTACTGGCCTGGAAATTGTTCCTATTCATATATTGAAGTAAAGAATGAATCTGATTGGTCCATTTTTGAGAATGGTTCTGTTTATACGCATGTGAACAATAAAGTATGGTTGAACTATGGACAGTACAGCATAGTCGATGGAGTTTTGAGATTTTGTTCAAATCATCCAAAAGCATTATTTCGTGTCTCAACCTCGCCGATATCGATACATAAGACCATCCTGTCATATTCAAAAATTGTTTGTCAATCATTGTCTGTTGTGAGTGTGCGTGTTCTTCTGGTAATCTACTCACATTTCCCTGCATTAAGAAACCTCCCAGGCAAAAACCTCATGTTGTTTAGTGCTACACTAGCTTGTGCTCAACTGTTATGGCTAGTACAGAAATATTTATCTTTGTTATCTTCATCTGCCTGTGTTGCAATTGTTTTCGCCTTGCAATATATTCTCTTAGCTTCCCTTTCATCCACAACTTCAATTGCATTTCATTCTTTCCTCACGTTTTATAATATTTCTAAAGGAAAGGTAGCTCGCTCAAATTCAGCGAAAAGCTTCGTATATTATGCATTGTACAGCTTGAGAATTCCTTTGTTCTTTCTGCTGATTGCCTGCTGCTATATTATTATAATTTCATTACAATTACGGAACAATATCCCGGCAATTGTTGGTTTACACACGACATCAGTGCGTATATTTCATTCAGCATTCCCGGACTAACAATGCTTCTTGTTAATTTTATACTACTTTCAAGAACAATGTTCATTCTCCGTGAATGTACGAACGAACGGCGAAACTTGGCGGAGAAGGACGATGCTCCTACGAGGATCCAGATCGGGATATACCTTCGAATGTCGACTATTATGGGAAGTTCTTGGTTATTTGCAGTATTAGTAATCGCATTTCCCCACATTATGGCTTTTCATTATTTATTTGTGTTCACTAATGGTCTACAAGGGTTCTATGTTGCCTTGGGGTTTCTCTGCACTGATAAAGTAAAAAAACTGATCTTGAGAAGAAAGGAAAGGCAATAGGCATTCTATTCAACAAGCATAGTTATCAGGGCAAATTACTTGTCAATTAAATTCAGACATCAAGATAACAATGTGATAGACTGATCTCATATAACTATGTAAAAAAACACAATTATCATAATCACACATGTACAACTTTTAGCAGCAGCCATAAAATAAGGCAACTTTCGTATTTATTCTGACACTAAAGAACAGCGAGACTTGTTTTAAGCGGAATTCATACTCGTATCTTTGGGTTTTTAGAGCTAGACATTGAGAAGGAATTGGAATCAAGTTTATCCAATTTTATCTCAAACTCATTTTAATTCACTAGGAACTTAACCAATCATATTGCTCTATTTTACCCACGTGATGATTGATTATAGCTGGTGATGCATGATCAGTCGTAGAACTGATAAAAACAAATTCACTTCATTCTAATTATATATAATGATTTATGACATGTCATTTTCAAACCTCAAGTTCGAACTGGTCTAGCTTCAAGTCGAACTATTCTTCCAAACTCGGACAAGTTGCTCAGACTTGAAATTCAGTTCTAAGTTTCGTATTCGAAATAAGCCGATTGGCCGTTTACTGCTCTATTCTATCTCATCTGGTTCCGAAGTTATACGCAAAAATGTGTAAAATATAAATTGCTGATTCAGCACAACGTGTGACGTCATTAGTTGGGTAAGTATGTCTATTGAATAGTAAACTGAAGTATATCTAAGTTACTATTGCCTCAAATCAAGTGAAATTTTGCATACAGACAGTACATGATGAGACGCATGGGAAAATACTTCTAATTTTGTTGTCAAGGCAACACAGTCGTTCCCAGTCCCCTTAAACTGATTTTGAATAACTAGTTGCATTTATCTATGTGTATGTCATTTTCGAATTATTATCATGCAAGTAAACTTTTGGCATGCATAGGTATGGTACACATACTTCTGATATTATTTTATCCTTATCAGTACCATGAATAAAGCTGTTTTATAAAATTGGCGCAAGGGGCATGGGAACGACATTGTTACCTTGACCTACCTTGGCAACAAGATTAGAAGTGTTTTTCAATGGAAGAGATTATTTCGCTGGCCTCAAAGTGACAAAACGTAACAAAGCAACGGTTTTACTAACACTAACCTTACTCCAAACACCAACTCTAACCCTAATCCTTACCCTAACCTAACCCTATGCCAAATTTGTTTCTAAAGCAATCTGGAAGAAAAACGTTTTGACGAAATGTCATTCTGAGGTCAGCGAAATAGTTGATGCCTTTTTCAATGCGTCTCATCATGTACAATCAGTATGCAATATTTCATTTGATTTGTGCCCATAATAACTGAGCTATGCTTCAGTTTAGTATTCATTAAACATACTTACCCAACTAATGACGTCACACGTTGTGCTGAATCAGCAATTTATATTTTACACATTTTTGCGCATAACTTCGGAACTAGATGAGATAGAGCATTAAACGGCCAATCGGTTTATTTTTTCATGCTCTTTCAGATGAAGCAATAAAATGTTTTGTTGCTAATACCCTTTGAAGTACATGAAATATTCGTTACGGTTTAACTCATGAAAGAACTGATATTTCGTTGTTCTCTGGAGTGTCAGAATTGAAATAAATATGGTTTTCATATTGCTGTAATAAAATACGCTCAATCAGCCCAAGAATATATTTGTTTATAAATTGCGGTATGTTCATATGTTGTCTTGATTCCTGGGGCCGGTTGTATGAAGGCAGGATAGCGCTATCCACTGCGGGATAGTGATTTTTTTTAAGCATTGTTAAATCAGTCGTTGATTGGTATAACTCGTATTAAAGTTTAGTATTTATAAGTTGAATGTTTTTTATACTTCTTGTGTCGTCTACATCCGTAGTTTCAAAGTTTTTCAAGCATTTTACAAAGGTTGAAAAAATCACTATCCGGTGGATAGCGCTATCCGACTTTCGTACAACCGGCCTCTGGTGTTTGAAATTTTTAAGATCATCATCTGTCAGTGTTCGGTCAGTAAGGGGCTATTCATATATGTATCATGTCACAAAATTTTTTTCCTGACCATAAAACTCAGATCGCGTTTGAATGAACTTTATACTGTTTCCCGAAATCAAACAAAGCTAATTCAAATGAAATGTCATTTTGGATGTTTATAAAAGCCGTGATAAGAGCTTTATTAATGAAGCATCCCAATTAATCGGGCCAGCCCAGCTGAAAAACCCTAACATTGAGTCACGAATTTTGTAGATGGAAATTCGAGTGTAAATTTTATACGTTTATTAGACCTAATCATGCAGGTCCAGGTTCCTTCTTTGTCTTTCGCTTCTGGATAATAGAAAGGTTCAGATTTGACTCCCACTACTGCTACCCATTAACAATTACCAATCAGATACGTTTGATACATCCGATTAGCCAATCAGTCAGGTGCGTACCAAAACAGTGAGGTAGCGGTAGCCAAATCTGAACCTCTCCTATATCACCAACGATCAGGTTATGCATTGTACCACAGAGTAGAGACATACAGAGCTGTAACTGACCGTTCTAAACACTGCGGAAGCTTACGTTTTCATGTACCCACTTTTTTTGTGAGTCGTCATCCAATCAGATGCATGCATTTAGTAACTTGCCGAGCATGCGCACGAAAAAAGTGGGTACACCAGTTATAACTCTGTATATGTATCTACTCTGTGATTGTACACATGACTATATATCATTCACTTTCTTCATAAGCTTCTACGCGTCCTGCAACTGTTGTCCAGTTTCCGATACCAAACGAAATTAAACGAGATTGCGCGTTGTCGGTATAGATTCGTGTCTCGCTATCTATGGTTTAGGGTCAGTGGTTATGTGGCTAGCCGGTAAGCATCATGAGTGGTAAGCACTCGGAAAGGGTGAGACATAAATCTAAAACTTTACCCTGGGAACCCGATCATGCGCGCACGCCAATAAGATTATTGATGGTAATACAAAACTGCATGAATATGAGATGCACAAGTATAAGTCGTTGGATAGCAAAATCACTTTAATATAAACAAGAACATTCAAGCATAGTTTTAAACTTTAATTAACTAATTGATTAAAATATATTTTATTTTAGTTACTTCCATGTGAAGATAGCGGTATATTTTCTGCCTGCCTATGGTATTATATTAGAGAGGTTCAGATTTGACTCCCACTACCATTAAGGGACATTAGTATAATTACATAGGTGATTATTGAAAATTCTCCACGCTGATTGGTTACCGTTGAGGTGATTATTACGCGATAATCACCTAAGCGATTTTCCCCAAATAATCACCTATGAAATTATACTAAAACAATTATTCACCTCAGGCTCGGTGATTATCGGGAATAAAAACCTCGACTTCGTCTCGGTTTTTATTCACCGATATCACCTCGCCTTCGGTGAATAATTGTTAATTAACCAATCAGATGCGTTTGATATATCCGAATAACCAATCAGATGCGCATGAAACCATGCAGCGAGAGGTAGCGGTAATCGAAGTCAACGTTGAACCTCTCCGTTGTGCCCGCGAAGTCATGAAAGTCAAAACGTCATGAAACAGATGAAAGATTTACAAAGCATTTTCCTGTGTCCTGTAACTCAAACCTCGACTCAAACAAGGTTGTGTCGCCGATCCATTTACTTAGATACAGTTCAATACATTTACACAATCTAAACTGTTATTCCTCTTTGCTCAATGATTGGTTCAAGTGAGGCAACAATAGTTGAAGCACTTGGTCTACTTTCTTCGTCAGTACAACAGTGAAACAAAGATGTATTCATCCTTCATCATGAAGTCATCTGGTATTGGCGGTCTTGTTCCAAGAGCATTTATATATTCTTCATTGTCTTCAACCAGAGAGCTGTCAGATTGGGTGGTACCTGTCAGCTCTGATATTGATGTATTCATTGATGAAGATATCGACCTGATTCTTAAAGGCACAGTTCAGCCTTCTGAATGATGGTTTTTAAGACGCATTACAGCCCTTTTAACTGAAAACTGTAACCAGGAAATCAATCAAAGGCTGAAATGCATGCCCCTTAAAAACCATCATGGTCTTATCTTGAAATATAAAAGTAATTTAATCGCTGTTGACGGAAAAGCAAAAATACTTGAACAAAAGTTAACTTTACAAACGTATTTTATCCAAAAGTTTGAAGTGTAAACTATTGTCAATGAATTTTAGTTGTCTGCGTTTTTTGAATTCCGGCGGCCTAAAGCCGGTTTTCCACTAGCGAATTTTCTCTCGCGAAGCGACCTTTTTCCTTTGTCGGTATCACTTCCTCAGCAACACGTGGCAAAATGGATGCCATAAACAGTCAAAATCAGGCCAGACAAAATTATGGCCTGACAAATGTATGGCCCAGTACCAGTGAAATTTGGTTGAAAATGGCACGTTTGAGACACGCCAAACGCACGTTTTGATCAACGCACGTCCCACCGGGCACACGACGTTGTTTCAACGTTGAAATTTGGTAGAAAAAAGGTTGCGACGTCGACAACCTAATATCTACGTTGCAATGACGTTGTTTTACAAACATTGGTTCAACAGCAGCCAACAGACGTCGAATTAACGTTCATTCATGGTTAAATGTACGACGTCGATTTGTGAACCAATCTCAACGTTGTTTTAATTATGGTTGACGAGATTAGCAACCTAATTTCAACGTTGTTTCAACGTCGAAACAGTAACGTCGATCCAATTTGCATAGTCAACCCTTTTTCAACGTCTATCCAACGTCTGGAAGGTCATTTCCAACGTTGATTCAACGTTGGATAAACGTCATTTTGCCCGCTGGGGTTTTGATTATCGCTGTGTATCATGAATGATTTGAAGTTCTATAAAGTTTAATTACGCACGCATTGCTATCGCTTTTGATACAAAAATCCGCTGACTTTACTATCTAGTTTTCATATTTTTTACTGGGGTGGTGCCAGAAATTTTAGGGGGGTGAACCGCGAGCAGGTGACTGAAGCAACACAAAGTGTCACCAAACCCCAGTAAGGTCTATATTCTAGAGGTGGAGCACTAGAGCCGCGAGTGGGAGTCTAGAGAGCAGAAAACAAAGTATCCCTGGAAAAATGTGAAAAAAATCATGATTTCTAGCTTCGAAAAAAGTTTTTTGAAGTTGTCATATCAATGGATTTGGCCTGTCTGATTGTCTGTTGAGACTTGAGTTAAATGAACCTGTAAAAGTGTAAACCCAATAGGCCAATACACAATATGCTTTTACTTTTATAAAATCAATGACATTGTGTCGTTTGAATCCGTGTACAATTTATGATGCAACTCCGATGTAAATAATATTTGGGACGTAAAGATGAAATCTAGCAATATTTGCATGACAAGGCACTGCAAACTCTATTCAGGGGAGTAATAGAGTTTCAAAACTTTACAATTGGTCCAATAAACCAGTGAATGCAAGCGAGGAGCAAGCAGTTTCAGAGTATTGCACTGTCTTTTTCTGTTTGAGTGTACTCCTACGTTTATTTTGTATCATCAAAAAATGGCAGCCGAAGCCGTTTTGTCAATTAAAAGACGAAGAAATGTGCATTTTTT
>CACRXK020017214.1:0-10792 GCA_902702795.2 Paramuricea clavata
TTTGGAAGGAATTATTGTATCACCCGGTCAACTCTTGATAGCTGGAGATTTCAATTTTCATCTGGACAATCCTAATGACCCTCTTACCAAACGGTTCGTGGATCTTCTCGCTTTCTTTGATTTAAAGCAGTACATTTCTGGATCTACACATGCAAGTGGTCACACACTGGATTTAATTATAACGCGATCTGAAGAAAACATTGTTAACCATTACAACATCTTCGATCCTCTGATTTCTGATCATTCAGTTGTGCATTTACAACTATTGATTAGGAAACCGAAGTTTGTGAAGAAACATTTGCTTCTTCGTAATTTGCGGGCGGTTAATATTTATAAATTCAAAACGGATGTACTAAATTCTTTTCTTCTTAAGAATTTTACGACTATGGATTTGGTATCATTGGTGAATGAGTATGATTGTCTTCATACTATCTTAGATAACCATGCACCGATTAAATCCCGGGAAATTACATTGCGCCCTAAGGCACCCTGGTATACTAATGAAATCAATGATAAGAAACGAATTCGGAGACAACTTGAGAGAAAATGGCATAAAACAAGGACGAATGCTGATTGGAATCGCTATAAACAACAATGTTATGCTGTAAATAAACTTATCGACTCCTCAAAATCGGCTTACTATACCGACTTAATTAATAATGGATCATCTGATCAAAAACCCTTTTCAAGACTGTAAGCAATTTGCTGCATACAAATACGATTATTCGCTATCCATCTTCTCCTGACCCAATGTCACTTGCCAACTCATTTAGTGATTTCTTCACTCAGAAAATTGTTAAAATACGAGGTGATATCGAAGATGAACTCTTGAGTAAAAACATAGAAACTCCTATACCTGATGCTGATTCATGTCCTTATGAATTTCACACCTTCAGGGAGGTTGGAAAAGACGAAGTGCTCCATTTAATCCAACGTATCGCAACTAAATCCTGTTCTCTGGATCCACTCCCGGTGGTCATGCTAAATCACTGTTTTAAAGACATCTTACCCGTTGTAGTTAGAATAATCAACCTCTCCTTGGAAAGTGGTACAATGCCTGACTCTTTGAAGATTGCTGTTGTTCAACCGCTATTAAAAAAGTACAATCTTTTCTATGAAGAATTCTGCAGTTTTCGTCCAATATCAAATCTGAAATTTGTCTCGAAATCTATTGAGAAAGCAGTTGCTGTACAATTAACTGATTATCTTACTGAAAATCATCTACATGAGAAATTCCAGTCTGCTTATAAACCTTGTCATAGTACAGAAACAGCGCTATTGAGGGTTCAAAATGATATCCTTCAAGCTCTAGATAACGGTGATTCTGTTATTCTTGTCCTACTGGATCTGTCGGCGGCTTTTGACACCGTGGATCATTTAATGTTATTAACAAGACTATCGAAACGCTTTGGCATAAGGGGTCGTGTGTTGGATTGGCTTACCTCATACCTTACATCCAGGAAACTGTTTATTCGTGTTGAGGGAACTGATTCGTTATTGAGTGATCTTGATTGTGGTGTACCTCAGGGATCTGTGTTGGGTCCTCTGTTGTATTCACTCTACACTGCCCCTCTCGCGGATGTGGCTAGGCGCCACAATCTGCGCTTTCACTTTTTTCTGATGATGGGCAACTTTACATTGCATTCAAAACGAATGATCGTGATGATTTAATATCATCTAAGATCCGTATGGAGAAATGTATACTTGAATTGGGAAACTGGTTGATGTTGAATAAATTGAAACTAAATAGTGGCAAAACGGAGCTTATATTAGTCCATTCACGCTATCATCTGATGCCTCCCTTAAATTATATCATGGTGGGAAAGGAAAAAATTGTGCCAACTGTTTCAGCAAGAAATCTGGGGGTGATTTTTGATGAGTGGATCAGATTGGGCGAACATATTAATGGTATCTGCAAGTCAGCTTACTACCATATTAGGAATATTTCAAGAATTAAGAAGTATCTACCTCGAAATTGCTTAGAAATAATTATTCATGCATTTATAACTTCAAGACTGGATTATTGTAACTCCTGTTGTATGGTGTACCCAAATATTTGCTTCAGAAGCTTCAGAGAGTCCAAAATACTGCAGCTCGTTTACTAACTGATACTAAGAAATCGGCGCATATCACCCCAGTTCTTATCGAATTGCATTGGTTACCTGTCCAATACCGTATTCAATTCAAGATTATACTTCTTGTCTACAAAGCTGTTAATGATCTTGCTCCATCGTATCTGAAGGAACTTATGCTGTGTCGTACTTCGCAGCGTACTCTTCGATCAAATGGAAATGAATTGCTCCAGATTCCTTATTCTAGACTAAAGACATACGGAGACAGGTCGTTCTGTGTTGCTGGACCAAGATTGTGGAATGATTTACCTGTTCATCTTCGGATGTGTGAATCATTAACCATTTTTAAGAGGTTTCTTAAAACATATCTTTTTAACTTGTTTTTAAATAGTGTATGATGTATTCTATAGTTTTAACATTCTTAACACTAGTTTTTAAGATTGGATTTTGTATTACTGTAAAGCGCCTAGAACAGTCTTGGTTTGTGCGCTATATAAATGTTTATTATTATTATTATTATTATTAAAGGTAAGAATTATTATAATTTTATAAACACTATATTATATAGTATTGAATTGAAATTTTAAATTTTACATAATTTATCCATTGTTAACTAGCAAAAGTTGGTTCTTTTCTTGCGAATACGAACTTTTAACACATTTAACGGAAAAAGAACCGTGTCTGGGCAACGTGACGTAACACAAGCACAAGTCACGTAATCAATCAAGCAGTGTGCATGCGCCATCAACAGACTTAAAATTTAAACATGTTCGCGTGAAGACGTTACGTGACTGAAGCAGTGAGCTCCATATATATCTGGAGCGAGAACTCAAGTCCAAAAAGTGAAGCCAGATTCGTGTTAACCACGCAGACAAAAACAATAGAAAGGGACTGGAACTGACGTCAAATAGCTCCTTCAATTTCCACCATCTTTGCGAGGAGTGTGCCGAAATTTCGTATTTTGACATCGATTTAAAGACTAATAATATTATTTATATATAATATGAATATTTTATTATATGGACAATGGTGGTTTACTGGAAACTAAAACACTCGTAGAACTCATACGTCACTACATCCGGGACCAGGTGCGCGTATTTTCCGTATTTTACCCCTGCTAGTCACATACGGAGTTCGAAAATTTCCCGCCATTTTCATTGTTGTTGTTTTGAAAATACAAATGGTCTTTGGTTCGTATTTAAAACGAAATTAACGTTGGAAATAAAACGAAAACATTTAAAAGACATCTTGAGATAAGTAAAATTTATTCTAGTTTTACTATAATTTTAAAAAATATCGCTTTTATACGGTCTTTCGCGTGCTTATTTACATGTCGGCTTTGTGTGTATTTTTGTCACTTTGAGTAAGTCCATATAATAAACAGAGCATTATACGGTTGCGAGAAGATATGGATTGATGTTCTCGTGTCAAAAACAATATCTCACTCGTTCGCTGCGCTCACGTGAGATATTGTTTTTGCCACTCGAACATAAAATCCCGCTTCGCAACCGCCTAATATCCTCTATATATATGATAATAAAAAAACTGGATTTAGCGACCTTCAGTAGGCTTCTACAGATTATGCTACAAAAATGCTGAGCTCTAAAAATGCTAAAAAGTTGCTCAAAAGTTGCTCGAAAATTGAATAAGTTGCTCAAAAGTTACTCGAAAATTGAAAAAAAAGTTGCTCCTAAAATGTCAAACGTTTCTCGTAACGAACAAGATATACATGACGCTTCTCCCAGCATTAGCATTTCACCACTTTTTCTTCATCATAAATATTGTGGGGTCATAAACAAATCGCTTTTAATTGTTTACAAGTGAAAATAATATTTAATTTTGTGTATGATATACTGAAATACTATTGAATTCAATTAATATTCCTATTCTAGTCTTATTCTGTGGTAGCTAGAGGCGTAGCCAAGATTTTTGGTCAGGGGGGGCCAGCAAAAACCCAGGTGGGGCAAAAAAAATTTCCGGACGACAACATTTTAAATCTCTCCGACCAACCCCCTCCCCCCACCACGTCGACACATTTTTTGGTAAAAAAATTTTCCGGACATCACAATTGCTTTCGTAGCACTTTTCCCGCTTTCCATATCATTCACCACAAAGATTCCGACAACAATGACAATTTTCCGACGGGTCTCAACTTGAAGCTGTATAATCAAGGATTTTTATTGCTGCGTAGCGAGCCAGCCTGAAGCGAGCGAGCCTGAAGCGAGCGAGCCTGAAGCGAGCGAGCGTATCAGCGTTCTAATATGTGCAGAGAGGGAGTTTTGAAGTAAATTTTAATTAGCCAATTGTATTGTGGTCGACATAGAATATTTGAGGCGTATTTGAAGGATATCGTTTAAGTGAACATAACAAATCCTACAAGGTGATTGGTCAAATTTGACGTATTAAATCTGTTATATTCACCTACAGATGAATATAACAAAATAGAAATTTTCAAAATGGCGGCTATATAGCCGTTTTGTTGAGGTTAGTGATAAAGAAATAAGCGAAATTAAAATGAATTCAGACAAGAAAAACACAAAAAAACTTGTGCAAAACTACTAAAACAATTATTCGCTTCAGGCTCGGTGATTCTAGGCGAATATTCCCCGATAATCACCTCGCCTTCGGCGAATAATTGTTAATTGTTTTGCTTGCTTCGACTTGTAAATTATTTTGACTCAGGCACTCGGCGTAAGGTTTAGTAAAGTTTTAACCCCTGTAAAGGCCATAATTTAGTGTATAAAATAACGTGACTGCACTTCGTGCGTTGTTCACTCAATGGACTTTGACCACTGCAAGTTCTATATTTTAATTTATTATCAAGTTTTGGTTTCTTAGTTTAATACTGTGTATACAATGTGGTAAATGCGCCTATAGCAGTATTAGACTTAATAATATGAAATCAAATAGCAAAAGCTTGTGTTATATAATTTAACTGTACGTCTTAATAAGAAAGCTTTGTCGTTTGTATTTATACGCGTACTAAAGCAGCGCGTAATAAATTCAACAAATCCCACTTGATCTTGAAAATATTATATATTTCTTGATTATGATTTAGTGAATATTACTTCCATAAACATTAACATTAACATTAACATTAACATTAACATTAACACGCCTATCTGTAATCTGTGATTGCTCTCACTTGAACCCGTGCATGGTCTTGGCAACAAATGCATTGGCCGTTGCTTTTTCTCAGACACTCATGGCATGAATCGATTCCATATTCCTTAAGCTCCGACCACAGTGCTCACAAATCGCCGGCTCGCTGCGAGTAATAACTGCATGCTTTATGTAAATTGTACTATTTTTAGTTCTATTTGCTCTTGATGCCCGCAACAATCCCTACCTTGCAGGTACCCTTACCTGTACAATACATTTTATCAGGGGGGGAGGGGATTTTGCCAGGGGCGGCCAAAATTTTGCCGGGGGGGACCTCCGGCCCCAGCCCTGGCTACGCCTCTGGTGGTAGCAGGTCGCGAAAATGAGGTAACTTATTTCTCAGCATTTTTCAGTAAACTTTTCTTCGGTTTGGAACATACTGCAGCTATGAATAATCTATAGACTCTATTTCTCATATGTATTTATAATAGTGTATTACTATTAGGCACATGAACTTTCGTGATACTTTCAAACTGCACCATTGTTGGGTTTGATAGCAATTATCAAATTAATGTAACTTGCAGTTATGGGGGTTGTTATGGATGTTTGCAAATATATCAAGCTGCTGACTGCCATATAGGATCTCCCAAACTTTAGAAGTAATGGTTTGTCAATTGGCCAAGGATAAGGAAAATATTTTGGAACCTTGTCGTGCTATTTTTTAATTTGCCAAGAAAACGAGCTTGAAGAGAATATGGATCAAGGGATTCAAGGCTATCAAGCATTTCTTTATCTTTCTATAAATAAAATTAGCAACATGGTCTATATTGCCAGGAATTTCCACAAATTATGCATTTCCTAGAGGAAGTTGCTTGAAGTTGCTGATATCATAAAAAGTTGCTTCAAATGCAAAAAGTTGCCAAAAAGTTGCCGAGCATAATTTGTAGAAGCCTAACCTTCAGAGCTGATGGACGTCAATGGGCGCTATCTAATTGGCTTCACTTCATGGGCCGAATGACTGATGTTCTTGCTCCAGGCCCTCCAGATATATAGAGAGCTCATTGTACCAGCGAAGTAATAACGTAAGATCAATAAGATGACGTGCGCAAACAGATTCGCGCGCACGAAAACTTTTTTCGTCTTTCGCTATTATAAACTTGCCTTTAATTTTCATTCCTTTAGCACGGAATAAAAGTATTGATGCCCAAGCACAATGGTCAATACGGTTAAAATATCATGGCCGGCGTGGCATGCAAATACGGAGACATGGCCAGAAATTCAAGACATTTGCACTGAGCATGTGCGAACTTTAAAAAACAAAATGACCGAAACGCTACTATAGAATAGTATAGGAAAACGCCATTTTTTGTAAATATAAGCCAGTTCAATCGCTATTACAAAATTTGCCTCACTATTTTTGAAAATAACAAAACATTTGTAGTCAAATAAGATAAATATCATGTCATATTATTACCTCCTAGTACGTCCATTTCTTTACCCGTATCGCACAGATCTGGCTCCTATGAACTGTATACAATGTGCCCAATTTCCGCGAAAATGGCCAGTTTCGTTCAAAATTTTACGACCCGTTTCATTTCTTGTCAAGTTTGCCTCACTTCCCTCGTAAACTTCACATCATCAAGTATTCCGTCTGTTATTTTTCGAAGTGATCTGATATAATTTAGACCGTCCATTTTTGCCGAGAAATGCAGTAAAAATTGACATGTGAATTATCCTCAAACGATAATTTTCATGTGAGCGAAGACGCGATAAACATGTAAAAACAACATCTATCCTTTTCATATAGCCGGACATATTTGATATCAAAACGAAGTCCAGAATCTGGGCTTTCTATGAGCAATGATGATTACTATGCGTTCCCATAAACGTTGAAAACCACGAAAATTAACTTATAGACACGACGCAATATACGCGCATATAGGTTTATATCGACGTCTGAATATTAAAAAGCGCGTCGGAGCCATGTTTTCTTTTGAATATATTGCGCCATTTTGGTATCAACAAGAAGCTCAGGAACCAGGCTTTTTAATACGGAAGGACAGGAGGGGAAATTTATGTATCCAGATTCCAGAGGGGAGAATGTGCTGTATTTGACCAAATATACGGCAAAGGATACCGATCTCCCTACTTACTAAGCGCATTAGATCATATTACAATGCTATTTTGCGCAATATAAAT
Source organism: Paramuricea clavata (assembly GCA_902702795.2). NCBI lineage: Eukaryota > Metazoa > Cnidaria > Anthozoa > Malacalcyonacea > Plexauridae > Paramuricea > Paramuricea clavata. The sequence continues at coordinate 7,374 of CACRXK020017214.1, forward strand.
ACTAAGAAACATATTCAATTCAATTCAATTCAATTTAATTTAATTTTCCAAATATGTTACAATAGTCTGAACTTGATAGATATATACAGTACAAGTTGTATTTTACAAAACATGCATGTTTGGACGGAGAACAAAAATAAACCCAAAAGGTTTTACAAGTAGTTCCCCTATTATATTGATACATTTGTAATATTTAAAAAAAATTATCAGGTAATCAAGCTATGAACTAACGTATATTTACATTGATATAATTATAATATATATTAGATGTATATGATGCAATAAGTTCAAGTATAATAAATCTTATTTTAGGCTATATTGAAATTATTTGTTTTGAAATTATATATATTTTTTTACTGCACGCTTAAAGGGTATTTTTGAAGAAAAATCTTTTATTTGTGATGGAATTTTATTCCATAAATCTGTTTCTTTCTTTTTAATTGAGAATTTCCCGTAATTTGTTCTGAAATATTTTTTGTGAATAGAATTTGACTTTCTGGTGTCATGATGGTGTATTTTAGTATTTGTGGTAAAATAATCATTAAATGAGGCTGCTAGGTTTCCATTTATGTAATCAAACATGAAAAGGCTAGTACATAAATCGTTTATTTGATTAAAGGTGATCTACAGTCCTTATGTAAACAAAGCCTTTGTTTACATTTTTGTGTCCAAAATATTGAGCTTTATTCGACAACTATTGATATTTTCAAGCTTCTAGAGTATAATAAATGATCAAGAAACAACAATCAGGCTTTTCAAGAACTCAAAACATAGTTAAACTGTTTGTATCATAAAAAGTGGGCTCATTTGTGCACATGCGCAGATCGGACTGTAGATCACCTTTAAGGTTTAATAATTTTAGCTGTTGAAAAAGAGGCGCTGACTTTGCAATGTATGCAGATTGAATGTAATAATCCGAATTGCTTTTTTTTTTTATTTTTATGATTTTTTTTATTCTGGATGGATAATTATTAGCCCACACTATATTACCATAATATAGATATGGGTAAAGAAGCGTATTGTATAATGTTATTAGTGTGTTAGAATTCAGAAAGAGACGAGTTTTTGTAAGTATACCAGTTGTCTTCGATATTTTAACATAAGATTTTTATCATATCTTAGTTGTAATTTACACACGAATGAGAGCCATAGCTTGAATAAATGTCTCAGTGAATATGCGAACTATATAACTACGTGTAAGAATACTATTTTAAAACAATATCATTTGAATAATTTGAGCAATATTTCTGTCTGGCTTCGCTTTACTTAAATTAAAGTTAATTTAAATTAATTAAATCAAGTATCCCTCAAGTAGCGCTGTACAAGGCAGGCGCATGTCTCGCATTTCTGGCCATGAGATTTCCACTGTCCGTGCATGCGTAAGGTTTCCTATGAAAATGGAAACATAATTCTATCCAATTTAATCCAAATGGTTTCAAGCGAAAGTTACATTAATAAAATAGATTTGTACTGTGACACTCTGACAGAAATGATGTTCAAGGCACACCAGCAAACATCACAGCTGTGCTACATTTCAGCCAAATTGTGAACTGCGAAGTATATTTGTCGAAGCTTACTTCGACAGCGTCGTAAAAATATCCTTCCTGGTATGTGTATTAATTTTAACTTGTTTTGTGTGTTTGTTTATATGAGTTTTCATGTTTGTTGTTTTTGCTTGTTTTGTTAAAATATATTTTGGCCAGTCAGGCTTCGCTACTGAACCGAATTTCGCCGAAGCTAAGCTAAACTAAACTGTAAAATTACAACACGACAACCAATCAATTCTGATTTTCGTTCTTACATAAAAACAATATCAAGAAAAACGAAAACAACGAAACCATCAAATGTGCCTGGTATAAATGTCCAGGTAAATATTTTAAGTTTTTAGTTTATGTCACTAGCTGTTGTTTGAAATGTATTAAATACTCAATTCTGACGAAAACTGAGAGAATTTAACTATTTTAGTTCCAAAGGAAAGACGCATGGTTGATTAAATTCCGCCTTTCGAAATATTTTTCTAGGGCAATTTTTCCATGTCACCAACATCATGAAAGATTTTGGTAACCCATTCTTCATACACACCGCTATTGTTGCTGTGTCAATAACAATCTTTGGTATGCTTCTTTTTGGAAGATTTTTAAAAAGATTTTATTGATTTGTTTATTTTTCTCTGGTTCCTCTTTATTTTCATTGTCTGTTTGCATCGTTATTTGCATTACAGATTTATTCCTCCTAGCTAGAATTCCTTCCTCTCTCCATTCACACCCTTTCTTCCCCTTCCCCACTCCCTGTGTCCTTTCATTTTTCCTTTTTCTCCTCCATTCTCCTTCTATCCCTTCCTTCTGCTCTCGCGCCTTCCTGCCGCATTCTTTCTTTTCCCTCTTCCTCCCCTCTTCATCTGGAATTCCCTTCCTTCATTTCTTCCCCCCGCGTCTCTTTTTTCCTATCTGATACCCCCTTTCTATCCCATCTTTTTTTCTCCATTTCTACAATGTTCCTTCCTCTACCTCTCCTCATAACTCCAATTCCTCCTTCCGTCCCCCCTTCCCTTAATTGTTCCCCCGTCCCTACTCCCTTCCCTTCCGTGGTTCCCTCCCCCCATGTAATTCTAACCTAACATATTTTCAACTCCAATTGCAGTCAGTGTAAAAGAATAAAGAACCAAAAGCAAAACTCTAACGAAGCTTCAGCTTGGACAGAAGTCTCCGAAAATGTCGAAATATAACCATATTGGGTCGCAGTGGTCTAAGTAGACAGTGTTATAGCCAGGGTCTAACTTTTGATGGTGTCAAAATGTTTATGGAATTTGGAGTGCTAGCGCCAAAGGCGCGAGAAATCTAGGGGGTTCGTGGGCACGGTCCACCGGGAAAATAGAACGCTATTTCACGTATTTTACGACGAGGTTTGAAGAAATGCGAGGGGGTAAATTTTCGATTCGAAGTGCTTGCGCCAACGAATGGACGATCGGAAGTCGTTTGGCTTTATCATGTATTATGTATACTAGTAGCGGCCGCAGTCATCGAGTGCAAAGTGTCTATTAGAGTCTCTATCAAAGAAAATATTAGTCCAACAAAAGAGGACCAAAAGGAGAACACTATCAAATATAAAGTAAATTTCATTTTAAAATATGTAATTTTATGACATATTTTTACTTAATATACATTACTATACCGATCCTTGCAAAATTGGGCCGCCTGTGGAGAATCCAGATATTTGATGATCATGTAAAACAACACAAATCCACAATATACTTCTAAAATGCGATTTGTTTGATAACAGCAAGGATATACAGCTTAATTAATTAATTAACTAAACAAGCTTTCGTTCGTATGGACACAACTACCTGAAAAATATAAGGAAAATTTCGACGTTTCGAGCGAGGGCCCTTCGTCTGGAGTTACCTTTATCCCTCCAACGAA
>CACRXK020017215.1:0-10792 GCA_902702795.2 Paramuricea clavata
AACTACGTTTCGGAGTATAACTCCATCTTCAGGTTAAAAGTGAATAAAGATATAAAAACTGTGATAAAAACTTTCAAAACAATTACAAATTTTATATGCAAGTGATTTTTAATACTGTAAGAAAGTTCTTGAACAGTTGATGACGAAGACAATGACGAATACTTATGTCGTGATTTTTTTGTCGGCTTCACTTTTCGCTCGCTGTTATCATTCCAGATATACATATATAGAGTTCACTGGATTGCGCGTGCTGGGCTTGCCTGTTTTTAAGGTGTGATAGCCTGCAAAACAGGTGTTGCGCAAAATTGTCTTCTTTCGGCAGCTGTTTTGGGGGGAAATTTGCGCAGGATTTTTTTAAGTTTTAATTCACTAAAAAGTCCCGTAAATTCCCGTAAAAAAGTCCCGCATAATGTAGTAAAAACAAGGAAACGTTAAATCTAATAATTTGTATAGGTTTTTTTCGGTGCGCGCCAGTTGCGGACAGAAAAAATTTGCCATTTTTGAACTGTTATTAAAGATTTACCAATAAAACATATAATAATGATAATTATAATAGATTTACCAATTTATTTATTTATCTTAATTTTCCAATGGGAAGTTCAATCATTACCAGTCTCCTACGGGTCAAAACAAAGCGCGGACGAAGCTCGAGTCTTTCAAATATGGTTGGCGGCGTTCCTTTGCCTGCAAGAGTATTGTGTCTTTGGAGTGTAACTTTAATAACAACCATTTTTTTAGTCGTACGAGTGGACAGTGAAAGCGACTGGAACTATTTTGTTGTATTCGTACCCGTTTTAATATACGACGGCGTTTTAATACTCGTAGTTTCGTCGAGAATTATAAGGCATTCTAGGAGACGTTTTTATGACGATGAACTCTCTGTGAAGCGAAAACTCTGGTTTCTTTTGCTTGTAGTATTAAATTTCATCTTTGTTTGTCTGGTTTCAAGCAAGCTGGATGGACACGTTTTATTTTCTTGGTACTATGTGTTCACTGTTTTATGGATATTACTTATTCTTGTGGCGGCTGACACAGCCAGATTTTTGAGACAGGATCTGAATAGCTAGCACATTGGCTTGGAAAATGGTTGGATAATCTCCAATACGTTGTGGTGCGAAGCCAAGATTTGGGGAAGCAACAAGAAGATATTGGGAAAAACGGCTGTATTCAATTGACAAATAAGTAAAGTCATTGGATGATAACAAGGAAATAGTTTTACATCAATTGATGGCTTGATGGAAATTAGGAAATTATGATTTGCTGGCATACTGTCGTTAATGCCTAAAGCCCATTTTTCACTAGGTGAATTTGTTCGTGCAAAGCGAAAAACAAATCTTGGGAATGTGATTGTTCGCACATAAAAATTGCCTGTGGAAAATGGGCTTTAGCGTGTACATGCACTTGCGCCTAAATACGGAATAGCACCTTCTACTCTATCATAGTTAAACCCTTCTCTAACCCCAACCAATAAAAGTCTAATAAACAATTTGAGATTTTAAAAAAGTTGGAAAAGAATTTGATAAAAATTTGAGAAAGTCGGACAAAAAAGAGTCGGACTTTGTTTCAAAACTTAATCGACCCAGACCTTGTTTCATTTTCACACACAATGCCTTAAACAATTATGCTATCAGCAAGATTGAGAAAATTATTGCAAATTGTGCCTATAAAGTATTGTGCAAGACTTTGGGTGTCAAACCTTGACGTTTGAGGCGTAAACGATACAACTTTGCCTCTAATTAGAACATGTTTGTGATTGTGTGTGTACATGCTTTTTTTGGAGAAAGTATTTCAGCACACGGTTTGCAAACATGACAGCTAGTCTGCATTGATTGAAAATTAGAGATTAGTTCAAAATACCACGCATACATCATTCAATGTTAAAAAAAATACAACGCAATTGATAAAGAGTGTAATATATGTAAATTATATGGAATGTTCAAATTTAATATTTGTTTAATTAAAGTATGTCATGTTTTGACTTTCACACTTCATTTGTGCCTATTGATGGCAGAAAATTTGCTATGTTCCTTCTGGAATTTCATTATTGTTTTCTACTCCATTGTTGTTATTGTTTGTTACCTTTCTGCCGTCAGAATTCAGACATAGTTTGTATCAAATGTTGGCTATGTTGTAGTGTTTAATTTCCAAGATGTCACCATTTGCAAAGAATGAGATTTGAGCATTCTTGGCAAAGGTTTTAGGTAATTTTGACGAAAATTCTAGGAATTTTACTGTAATTCTAGGAATTTTTCGATTTTTTGAAAAATTTTGGAAATGAATATTTTTGAAATTCTGTTGTTACAAAGTGGAAACATTTTATAGAAGAATCGTATTCAAGATGGCGGGCGCCGGGAGTGAATTCCACGTGTGGCTGTGTTCACGTTTAAAAAGTCTGAACCTTGACGAAGAAGTACTCGGAGAATATATCTCTGGCATTCTAGATGGAGACGATTCTACCCCTGAAGAAAAAGAAGAAGCTTTAAAAGAAACTTTAGAAGGAATGATGGTATTTGAATATACATTTTGACAAATCAGTTTGTCCGACAAATCACCAATTATATGCTTGCTTAATGGTGAATTATTAATTGAACAAACTTTTGAGCAGATCATTATAATGTTGTACATTCATGACATACTATAGATGCTATAAACATTGAACATTTTATATTAAATTCGAAGTGTCTATATAGATATAAAAGGTTATATAAGATAACCGATCCCGACCCCAAACCTTTCTCTAACTCCTAACCTAACCTTTTTGAGAGTTAGAAAAGGCAGAAAAAAAGTTTAATTAAAAAATTTTAAGGAAAAAAATGCTAAGTCAGACAAAACATAACACGACCCAGACTGTGTTTCACCCTCCGCACGCAATGCCTTTACCATATACGCTAATGGCAAGCTCGGTGAAAGCCATCTCAAACAAAAGTTTTTATATTTTAACTATAGTCACTATATAGCCAGCATTGTACTAAATAGCTGGCGGCCGGCTGAATAGACACTTTGTATTAAATTATTGACATGTAGGAGTCGCCTGATAACAATGTTAGTTCAGATATCTTTATGAAGTGGAAGGAATGCGAAGAAAAGAAAGCAAAACTAAAACAAGAAAGTGGTGGGTAGTCAATTTTCATTATCTTTAGATTGACCACACAGAGGTGTAGCCATCCTTAAAAGAGGGGGGGTCTAATTATCTGGCCGGGGGAATATTTTTATGGTCCGTATAACATACATACATACATATATATATGTATATGTATATATATATATATATATATATATATATATATATATATATATATATATATATATATATATATATATATATATATATATATTACTCCCTAACAGGGCTTTTCAGTCATCAGTTACATTGAGTATTACTCTTACTTGTATTAGTTTAAAATAATAGTTTTGTGTTTTTTATTAGAAAACCAAAAACAAGACATTTTAGCCGCTGTGGTAGAAAAACAAATGAAAACAACAAACAATGTAAACAAGAAACCATCCCATAAACTTGATGAAAATGTTAAAAAAAATTTGATAGCCCAATATGGTCAGGAATATGATGAAGATTTTTAATATCCTTTGATTCAAGATTTAAGCTAGTTAGAACAATTTGTGAACTTAACCAATTGAATGTACCCTCTTGACAGAATAAAATAGTAAAGTAGACTGTATTGAATGAATGATAATAATATTTATTCAGGAAACCAACATCACAAGAAGTGTTTTCCAGATGGTTCCTGCAATGATGGTTCCTTTGCTTCTTAAAGGGTTAAAATTTATGTAAATCAACAGGTTTTTGTATCAAATGTGAAAGCTCCTCATGCACAGTTATGTTTTCTTTTGTGCTTTTCTATTGAATATTGTTAATAATGAGAATTACATATTTCCTTAACTGATATTACCTCGAGCAGTGACGAAGAAGCACCATCACAGACAACTAAATCACAACCAGTAGAAAAAGACAAAGGTATTTTTATTTGTATTTCATTCACTATTCTATATATTTTACCCAACTTCAAATATCAATTAAAAAATAAATACTCATCCCTGGCCAAAAACTTTACAAAAGGTACTGGTTGTCAAACATGTCCTTTACCACTTCTGTGACATGACTTTGATGATTGCTTGCTCAATTTTCTGCAGTCTAAAGTTTCATGTTGCCTGCACATGTACTCTCTATGGAGACACTTAATTTGCCTCCTAACAAACCGGAAAATTATCAAGATAATGACTCTCATTGATTTACATATTGTATTGACATATGATGGTTGACATTGCTTTTTACGCCCGTATTCTAAAAACTCACTCACACTCAATGAGTGGAGGTTCAATCTGAGCTTCTCTTGAGTGTCAATGCTGTTTTCGAATAGCTGAAGGGTGAGTAGTCGCCGAATAAAGTATGAGACTAGCCCTCCAGCTATTCAAAAACAGCATTAACACTCAAGAGAAGCTCAGATTGAACCTCCACTCATTGAGTGTGAGTGAGCTTTTGGAATACGGACGTTAGTCTTCAATATTTGAGTGAGTCATGCTTTGGAAATGACATTTTTTTTTATTACCTAACTCTGGAGTTGTTTTGTTTTTCATTTACCCAACCTTTTACTCACTTAAAATTTTGTTTATCCAACCCTTTTCTCTCCCCCGCCATAAATACTGACTGGTCCCTAACTGAAACTACTACAAACTTGAAACTAACTTTGAATATTCCAGGTGTATTTCAAAACACAAATACGAAGTCAGTTTTGGATAAGGAGAAAGAGAAACGGGACAAACAGCGGCAGGAAAATGAAGATAAGAAAGTGAAAGACAAAGAGGATCGGGAAAAACAAAAGACGAAAGCAGAACAAAGGAAAGATAAAGAGAAAAAACGGACTCAGAAAGGGGAGCGACGAAGATAGTACTGCTCTGGAAAACGGAGTATTACAAATAGAATGGAACATTGACCAAAAAAATTAGAAAGAGTTTGAGAAATATTACGAAGACATTTTGTACTATAGATTTATACTAAACAGGTCTATTAGTTTTAAACTGTTCTCTGTAGAGGTCCAGTAAGAGCCATCCCTTATTGATCCAGTGTTACTACAGGAGGAAAACGGAGTACCCTACCAAGAAATTAGTTAAAAAGATTTAAGATTTGAAAATAAATTTATCAGCACCTAATCGATATTGCTGTAAAGAGTTGAATAAAGAGAGTTTATTTCCAAGAACCATTTTTGGAAAGCGTATTATATTTGGGACATTTCAAAGAATAACAATTATATGAGGTGATCATATACCACTCAATGTTCAATCGCTCAACCAATAGACAATATTGACGTTTTGTAGTATATCAGAAGATTTATGAGAGGATTAAAGTATGTATTCACTTTTGGTAGTGATACACTATATACAGTATTTCAGGCATCTAGACTTTTTGGCTACTTTAATACTGTAAATATTGCTATGTGTGTGTCTAATGCCTGCGGGGCCCACCGAAATAAGTGTCTGTGATGTCTTCATCATAGGAGGCCCAATAGTTGGTGGTAAAAAGCATAAGAAAGACTAAAATAGTTTAAAATTCAATAAAATTTCATTGTGTTACCGTGAAAATATTCTACCAACTGTTTTTGTAGAACTACAACTGTTTTTGTAGAACTACAAAAACTGTTGGTAGAATATTTTCACGGTAACACAATGAAATTTTATTGAATTTTAAACTATGGCTCCTATGGCTATGATTTTCATTCGAAAATACTGTATATATGTCAATTACAGTAAATTTCAATGAATCTTTTCAACGTTTTGTCTTTGTCACTCGCCACCCTTCAAAAATTGCAGGAAGTTGCAATTTCCCTGAGGATAACGGTTTCCTGTTTTTAAAGGCCGCGTCAACCCAACAAGGGTATCAATTGTTTTTTTGAGGATAAATACTTTACATATAAAGTCTATATAGCGCTCAGTAATTCCTTCAACATCGGTTTGAACTCAGAGGTTTGAACTGTTTCAGCTCTCTTTTAATTTTTGAACTGTTTCACGCGAATCAAAACTTGTTGAATTATTGATTTGCGGCAAAACCCTTCTCAAATGTCAACTGGCTGAAGCCCACTTGAAGTCTACTCGTAAATATTTGGGCGCCCTGTCGATTCCTGATCAAAAATTATCGTGCTTTAATACTGTTTACTCACTTTAGTGCTTACTGTTGTTGTGAATTTATTTGCTCATATACGTCTGATTGGGTAATGTTTTTGATGTGAAGTCTTTTCGCTTCTACTTTATCTTGGAGTGAAGATAGTATGACGTGAATTAGATTTTTTATGGAGGAATTTGCATAGCGAATGGTCACGTCTTTATTATTAAACAGCTGTGAGTCAAATAAATGACCTTTTTGGATGCTAATAAACTTCAAAACATCTGCTGTTTGTTGCTCAATTAACAGTCCGCCGTTTCAAAAGACACGTTTGGAAATATAGCTAGGAATATGGAAGACGATCCGCGAATATTAGTGCGAACCTTGCGAAGAGATCGCCGCGGAAAGCTTGCTTTACAAACGGCCATCATTCATCTGTGTTGCTCCGTTGCGTGCATCATTGTTGGTGTTTTTTCAATGGCCATAATCAAGAGTGCCACTATTGAACGTGTTTATGGTTTGCCTTTATGGATCGGGCTTTTGGTGAGTCGCGAGTTCTGAGGATACAATATTTTGCGCTGTTGTTTTTGAAATGAAATAGCGCAGTTAAAGTTTCCAATGGAATAAATGTTTGTGTACTGTTTTGAATTTTGCGACATATTTTGAAATTTAAATGTAACAGGATTCCAATTAGAACATAGTAAATTGTTCGATTGTATTCGTGTTATAAAACTTCTAAGCGCATTGTGTTGTAAAAATATTAAAGAAATCCTTTAAATTTTGAACAGAACAATGCAATGCAGTTTAAGTTTGTTCGTGACTGGCTGATTACACGGAACACACGCTATAATATCACAAAGATGCCGAAAATTTCAGTACGTGCAGAATTATTTTGTATAAACTTTCAAATTACATGAAAATAAGTTGGAGTATATTACAGCTCAGTTTTCCACATTCGCACAGGGAAAAATTCAATATGTATCACAAATACTGTTTACTAAAATTCTTTGCAGACAAACAATTTAAACAAACGTTTTCGTGTGAAAATTCGTGGCTCGAAAGTCAAAGCGCACGCACGCAAGTTCATGTAAAATTGATTTCATACCAGCTGTATCAAAAGATAGGAGCCGGTCATTTATCATGAAAAATTCCCTTTGTATTGTCTTTAGAATTATTTAACAAGCTTAATACAAGAGCTTTATTACATTTTCCCCACATTTTATCGGAATTAAACTCTTCAGTTCCCATTGTGGTCGCTAGTGTCAAGTGTTGTTTATGTCTGGTGGGAAAACCTTTAATTATATTAATTTTGTGTTAATATTTTAAATATTTTATCTGTAGCTGCTTTTAACTGGCTTTTCTGGAATCCAATGCCATGTCAAGAAGACAAAATTTTATGTGAGCATTACATTTTATTTGGGGGGCTAATGTAAAATTTGTGAACTGCTATTAAATTGTTAATTAATGTTTGTGGTCATTAATTTTTAATCGCAAGCTCTATATGTCAACAACAGATCCTTATTAGCTAGCCATTTAAATTAAAGGAATAACCCTCCATGTCTCCTTAACCCACTGAGTGCTACCACTCTCTATGGAGTAGAATGATCAGGTGTTAAAGTAGGATATTGCCATTTAAAGGGCTAGGGAAAATTTTACTCTGTCAAGTGTTGGCATTGAGCATATAAATATAGGTTATAATTAGCATCGAATAAATTGGGAAAATATAATGGACTGTTTATTTGTTATTTTGTTTAACCCATTACACGCCAGCGCTCTTCCCTTGACAAGTAAAATTGTCTGGAGACAGAGTCGTTAGACAGAGTAAAATAATAAAGTAGAGCACATCAGGGCGCAATGCAACTTCATGGGTTTACTAGACTTACTAGACACATGGGTGGATGGGCCTGTTAATCCATTAAGCGCCAGCACTCTCTCCTTGACAAGTAAAATCGTCTGGCATTAGACAGGGTAAAATAATAAAGTAATGCGCATCAGGTTGCAATACGACTCAATGGGTTAATTATTAATTTTAATATTTGCTGTCATAATTTTAGGCTGGATTTTACATGGTACTCTCGTTATTGTCCATGTTTTCAAACCTCATAGGCATTGCTTGGATGCTAAGCATGATGAACCATTCTGAAATTGTCGTCATTTGTTTGGTTTGCGTCTTGACGTTCGACATGGGTATTGCATGTTTGTCTACGGCAATGGGGTGTAATATTTTGCTTGAAGATTGTAAAATATGCAAGGTTAGACTTCTTTGTGTAGTACTTATACCATAACGATAGTGTTTGTCAGTCACAATCTACTGATCAAATCCTTTCATTGTTTTGAAAATCTCATTGTTCTCCAATCCAGTCACTCATTGTCAAACAAAGGACCTAGCTATTTTACGATACTAACCCAAAAATATATGGATGAGGTTGAGATGAGTTATCTAACTTAAGTTTATGTTACCTTTAGACGAGTTATCTTTACTTTTTGTTGAGGCCATTTGTGTTTCGACACAATTCCTGACTCCTTCAGCAGTTGTCATTGGGTTGACATCGTAGTGTTTAATATTTTTCATATCAACATTCTCCGACTTTAACAGTTAACTGTTAGTCAATTACAAATCATGACTTATTTAATATTAAATAATGTTATTGATTATCAGCCTTGACATTGCTTTCCATGACACTTTACTATATAGCATCGAAGAAGAGGTAGAAGTGCTGATGACTCTCCAACAAACACAGCAAGACCAATGTCAAGATTGTGTGATAGTGATTCCAATCGGGTAAGCATTTTATCAGTTCTAAACTGTTCCCTTCAGAGATCCAGTTTGGGTCATCCTTTATCAGGCCAGAATCACTAAAATAGGAACAAGTAAACCGTAGAACCTGGATAAAACCTTTGGTGTTTGGTAGACTAAAACTGGAAGTACTCTTATTCTCACATGCAACTGAAGCTGAATTATTTTGGTAATTGGTTTGCACTTGACGTCATAGCGGTCATGTTAAAGGTCGCCAAATTGGGGTTGGGGGTTGGACGATCTGGGACCAACTTTCTTGTCCTCCACAACCAGGGTTTTATTTTGGGAAGGCTCAAATCAGTTCCAGCTAAGTTGGGAACCATAGTTAAGATTTTCAGTCAAGTGCAAACACAATATGCAAAACACGATTTAACTGTAACAGAGTAGCAATTAATAACTAACGGTGAAACTAGGGAGTTCGGAGCATGCTCCCTGGGGAAAATTTGCAAAATTGAGGCTCATTTCTTGCACTTCCTGGCACCAAGTTAAAGAATTTGGATGAAAAATGTCCCTATCTACACCAGACATTTGTGGATTCTTTTGATACAATCTCAAACAAAACTGGGACTGACTTTTTGTGATTTTCAAGTGGGGGAGGGGTTTACATCGCACCCCTGATTTGCAAACTACTAACACTCACACAACTGCATAGGTCACACAGCCACAAATTAGGTTGTGACAGCAGTAATATATATTTCATAATGCACACAAGTATTTAGAATAACATTTTGCCATTTCCTTGTACTCTTAGTAATTAAATACTTTTTTCATATTCTATTTAGGATGGTGAGCTAAGACAAGAGAGAGTTCACTTGACGATTCAACCATCAAGACAAGCTAGATACACACGGCCAAGACCCGGGGACGAGCCGCCACCATACTCAGAAGTCATGGGACCACCGCCCCCTTATTCAGACAATTGACCGACTTCCCAGGGTCGTTGTAGGGTATTCATTATCAGACCACTTGGCTGATGGTGCAAAAAGGTTCTGCCGGGCTGTCAATTTTCCTGAACAAATAAATATTTTGTAAACATAACAAACAGTATAGCAGGAGCCAAGAGCCAAAGCATTTCTACAATAGGTTAACAGTTGTCACAATTAAGTGGTTGTTTCCAATAACATTACCTATAGGAAGGACAAAGCTATCCACTATAAGTATATATAGGCCAAGTCGAAAAATACTGTAAACCTAATAAGCCTCCGATTATAAGCACCCCCTGTTTATAACCCACCATATTCACAAACGGTCCTGTCATTTCGGATATAAGCCTTTTCCCTGAATATAGCCCCTCGTATATAACATGGGGGCTACATTGCAGTATTATAATATGTTAATTACTAACATCAAGAGTCGTTCGTATATAAGACACCCCCTGTATATAGTCCCCACCCCCTACTTATGTTAAGCCCATCAAAAAATGCTTACGAAGCCCTGGGGCTTATATTCGGAGTTTTACAGTGTTACTTAGCCGCATTTATCCGTAGAAGGGTGAATGAAAAATATATATTTTTGTCATATGTATTTTTTTTAATATGTGTGTCATTATAATATAAAAGATATTTCAAAATTAACTTCTTTCGCGCAAGTGTTTAATGTAATGTATAGTGTACAAGATGTAGCAATAAAAATATTCAAATTTCATTTATTAATTTTGTGCTGCTTATTCCAGTGATATAAAGTTTGTTCATTCACTGCAACCAGGTATATCAATCATGTTTCGCTCGCTACTCTGGTTTAAATAAATGATTACAAAGCCCAGTCGAATTGTAATCAAGACCCAACGTTTCGACACTCCAGTCTAGTATCTTCGTCAGGGGTGATCTAAAACTGCGATCTTGGCTTCTTAAATACCCAAGGGATGACGTCACCTGCCAAGAAGA
>CACRXK020017216.1:0-10792 GCA_902702795.2 Paramuricea clavata
TACTAAATCTTTTCCTGTGCAATTATTCCTAGCATTGGAGACAAGGATAATAGTTTGTTTGAAAGAGAAAAGAACAGGCTTTGAAGTAAGCCTAAAAGCGTTTAACTAGAAATAGTATTTCGACAGTTATTAAGCACAAAAGCACAATATATATGTATATATATATATATATATATACATATACTATCAACATGGAGTTTGTCTGATGAAAAATTTAACTGATTCATGATGCAATGGACCCATCTCAAACCAATGGCCGATATATGGCATCATCAGCTTTTGTATACAAAAGCCAAAAGTTTGTGGGAGGGGTGGGGGGTTATGGGAAGGTAGTGATACCCTTGGGATGCTAAGTTTGGTTGATGATGATGATGAAAAATGGAGGAAGTTCTCATAAAGTTACCCCAGGAAGTTTTTTCTCATGTCAGTGTTGTGTACAAGTCTTAGAGTGAAGTTATTGTTATTGGAGGCGAGAGTGGTCGTTTTGGATATTAACTTTAACCTTGTGTTTCCAACACAAAATTTATCAATAACGTTCCTATGTTCAGAATAATTTCCTGGTGAATTTCCATCATGGCCAAGCCAAGCCATTTAAGTGGTCTTCGACCATAGTACACTTGCCTTAGCACAAAGATCGAGGAAAATTTATCATTACATCATACTCCCTTATCTGTCATTTGAAACCGGTAACAGAAATACAGTCAAGTATATACTTTGTTGTTCCACACAAAATGGCGTAATGTACGTATTTGACATACCCCATTGGCTTGTGGGGCTTTGTCTATACGGAGTCATGTTTGTTAGGCAAAACGGACATTCTCAATCGATGCTTTGCCGGCTTTATAATATGGCATTGTTGCAGCGACTTATTGCAATCACAAATTTACAACTGGCTCATTTCGACATTATGAAATTATGTACTATTTAAAATACGCGTATAGGAGTGTTTTATCATATTTAAAATTCGAGTGCGTAGCACAACCATTTTCAATATGATAAAATGGGACTATACAAGATTCGACCACTAATGAAGATGAGTTTTATCAGGTATAAAGCTTCTTCACGTGGCATATAATGGTTGCCGACATAATTTTTATGAAATATTAATGTAATGTTTTAAACTACTCAATATATAAAGGCCCTGTCACACTATTGCGCATGAAAGCCCTGTCACACTATTGCGTATGAGAGAAACGTATGAGAAGCGTATAAAAATCGATTAAATAATTTTCATACGCACAAAAATCATTTGAAATGCCAGCGTATGAGTACCGTACATCTGGGGTACCACTAGATCTAGCGTATCCAGCGTGTGCCTAGAGTATGCTTATCGTATAAAGCATACGTCCGATACGCACAAAATTTTTGAACATGCTTAAGAAACAATTTTCTGCCTCGCCGTATGCCAGCGTATGCCACGGTATGCGACCGTGCTTGAAACGTATACAACCTAATATGCCTAACGTACCCCTAGCGTATGTCAGCGTATACCGCGTATGAGTGATATTTTTCATACGCTGGCATACGCTAGTACGATGCGAAATAGTGTGACAGGGCCTTGAGAGAAACGTATGAGAAGCGTATGAAAATTAACGAAATAATTTTCATACGCACAACTGAAAATATATATATATATATATATATATATATATATATATATATATATATATATATATATATATATATATATATATATATATATATATATATATATATATATATATATATATATATATATATATATATATATATATATATATATATGTTTGATGGAATAAATGAACGAATGGTCAATTTATTGAATGAAATTAGAATCAAGATACATGAAAAATATTTAAAAATAAGTCGAATTTATATACCTGCCATACTGGTATGAAAATCTGTCCTTGTCTCTTTTCGTCCAGGTCAGCAATGCAACTTAGTGATTTTCCAACTCACAGGAGTCGTATTTATATTCTTCATTTCAGTTGTAATTTTTTGTGGTTATTAAGAATGGTACATTCCAATTTGCTTTCGCCAATATACAACAGCAGGTATCACGTCGTGTACACACTGAGTACGCACAGCTTCGTTTCCGAAGCTACTACGACTATTAGTCACCGGATTATACACGGTGGGTTAGGTCAGGTCAATTCAAACTTTGCCAAAATCCACCATACTTATCGTAAAACAGAGAACAGAGTGTTTGAAGTACTCAAAATATGCTTTTGCATCTTACACACCAAATTGTGTATAAATACACGCCTTTTCGAAATAAGGTGTGTATTATTACACATCTTTTGTAATATGGAAGCCAAGATGTGTAATTATTTGTACACACAATTACACACCTTAGGTGTGTACGATTACACACCGTTGGGTGTGTAAAATTACACACCTTTGTATTACACACCTTGTACTTATTAAAGGTATGTTATTTTACACACATTTTACGCAAAAACACAACTTTCCTGATTACACACCTTTCCACCCTATACACCTTTCCCACTTTTACACACCTTTTGGATATACACACCTTTCTCAATTTTACACACCTTTTGAATATACACACCTTTCTATACTACACACCGTTTGAATATACATGCACAACGTTCGACCGAATAACAGTATATTGCATGCCAGGGTGGGTTAGGCACATAGGTCTGGAGGCAGATCATTAATGAGGTACGGACTAATAGCGGCTGCTCAAGCGCCATTTGTAAGCTCAAAGTCTACCTCGGTCTGCTTCACGTCAGTCCGGTTCTATCTATCTATTCATAATGTAACCAGTCACTGAAAAGCCCTGATATAGGGAGTGTGCTGTGAAATATCTGCATGCCAGCATTTTTTTATGTGGCATAATCTATTAATAAATCTGTATATTTGGGTGCTCAGCCGTATCTGCGTGCATATTGAGTTCCGTTCCTGAGCCTGAAGATTTATTTTTTGTTATATGGCGTGATAGACGTGATAAGTGGATTATTACGACGTTATTAAATGCATGAAATATTATGAGAGGACATGAAATATTATGTGGTACACTAGCTTGCTTTAATCTATATCCTTTCTCCGTTTTATTTGCGTGTAATGCGGGCCGATAATAAAATGTACGGTCACTCACTATCAGTTCACTGGATTTACATGATACTCCAGTTATACATTGAGCGCACTGAACCGCCCCTTAATATAACAGAGGTCCACCCCATATACCAATTAACAGTAACTAACGCATCGACTTTTTAAAATTAGAGATAAATAACGAGAACAAGGGCCGTATGCTATTGGACAAAGTTTTGCTAGACTTTAGTTAATTTCGTTTTTGATCTAACTTACTTTTCATGCATAGGGCTTTATACTATGTACTGTATACTATAGTATTATACTTTATACTAAGTGTTGCAAGTTCATTAATAATTGTTTAAGCGTTTTTTCACCAAACAACTTTTAATTAGCAGTGTTTCTTTGTATACCGATACACTGTTTGTCAAGTGTGTTGCTGCGCGCTATATACCACTGGTTGACGTTAGTTCGAACTTTTGTTAATTCCCTAATTGTTAATTTGTTACTTGTACCTTAGTGTGGTAGTCAAATTAACCGAGCCACTCTTTGAAGCCGCACGTTTTTTTATAGTTGCTCTAACCTGCAAACAGATCGTATTTGCGTAATGGTACAAAATGGTCGCGGTTTGGATGCAACCTGACACATGCACATTCAGACACATCACGCACCATAGCAAAACGGCGTCTGCGCACAAGTATAATTACAATGGTGATTGGTGGGAAATTCCCGCTTTAATAATTATACTACTGGATTAATATACAAATCACCGGCTATTATATCAGATACGTTGTGAAGTGTTTATGCTACTGTAGAGAATATAGAGACCGACGTTATAGAGACTGACGTTAGCAAATATAGGCTGGCGTGGACGAGCGTTGATCGATAGTTTTAAATCGGAACACTACAGGAAAGTTGTAAGACTGTTAATATTAATATATCTTCAGAAATAAATTATTACATAGGTGGCAGCGGCAAACAAAATATAAAGAATATCTAGCGCTGAATTACTTCAAGAAATTGAGAGACTTACCAAGCGTGTTGAGGAACTGGAGAAGACAGAAAACGATGCGACGCCATCGTCGAGTTTAAACCTGCCCGTGGTTCAAGTAAATAATCAGAAAGCAAAGCCAGATAACTACTCGGACGGCCCGTGGAACGAGTGGATTAGTCACTTCAAGCTGTGTGCTCAGATAAACAACTGGGACGACACACAGTGTTGCCAACAGCTAGCTGTTTCTCTTCGCGGTAGAGCTCAGCGAATCTACTTGACGCTTCAAGATAACGAGAAGACGTGTTTTGACGACCTAGTGAACGCACTACAGTCTAGAATTCAGCCAGACCAACAAAGGAAAATCAACAAGCTGCCCTTCAATGCGAGGAAACGAAAACACGGGGAGAACATTGTAGATTTAGCAACTAATCTGCGACAACTCGCTGCACGCCAGTACCATGAACTGAGACTAGTAATGCATAATAATGATATTGACGTACTCGCAATTAACGAAACTAGAATGGATAGTACTATACCAATTGAATTGATATCCCTATCCGGTTATACTTGGGTTTCCAAAGACAGAAATAGATCTGGTGGTGGTGTTGGCTTTTTCATACGTGATACAATTAATTTCCAGCTTAGATCTGACCTTAACGATCCTAATATTGAAATCTTAACAATTGAAATTACCAAAAACAAAAGCAAGCCATTTCTACTTACCACATGGTATAGGCCCCCAAACGACCCTATCGACACACTTTATAAATTTGAAAATTGCCTTAAATTGATTGATAATGAAAATAAAGAAAGCATTATTTTAGGTGACGTTAATTCGGATATCCTAAGTAGCAATCCTTCACATCTTGTCTCTGAGATGAATTTCATCACTAATCTTTATCAATACGAGCAATTGATAAATGAACCTACAAGAGTCACAAAAGACAATGCAACTTTGATTGATCACTTTTATACAACAAAACCAGACTTAATAATTTCTAGTGGGGTAAGAATTATCACTATTAGTGACCACTACTTAATTTACGGTATTCGTAAATTTTATACAACCAAGGGAGCCCCGGAAGTTGTAGAATATCGGGATTTCAAGCACTTTAATGAAAACAATTTTCTTTTTGAATTGGAATCATTATCAAGCCTAAATTTAGACCATTTAGATCCCAACATTTCTTGGTTAACTTGGAAAAATAAATTTCTTCATATTGTCAATAAACATGCACCCTTAAAAAAACGTAGAGTGTCTAAGAAACGTGTACCTTGGTTAACCCGTGAGTTAAAATATTATAAACGCCAAAAAGCATATCTTAAACGAAAGGCAACTTTATCTAACTTAGACGGCGACTGGGCAGCCTATAAATCATTGAAGAATCATTATAATAGATTGATTAAAAGTACAATGCGTCAACACTATCAAGAAAAGATACATAATAATTCAGGTGATATTAAGAAAACATGGAAAATAATCAATGAGGTGATTAACAAGTCAAAAAAAGCCAATAAAGTACTACAGCTTAAAAATGAAAATAACGAAATTATTGATCAAGCGGATATCCCAAATCAGTTTAACAAATATTTCATTGAATTAGGGGATAATTTATCTAATGATATACCCTTATCAACGTCAACTCCCGACAGATATTTTACCAATTTTCAATGTCCAACTGACACTTTATCGCACTTTAAAGAGGTATCAGAGACTGTAATATTGAGATTGCTTTCTAACTTAACTATATCCAAGGCATCCGGTCTGGATCAAATTTCGGCTAAAGTTTTAAAAATTGCAGCACCATCTATTGCTCCATCACTTACTTTAATTTTTAATCAATCAATCCGCACTGGCATATTTCCATCTGACTGGAAAGTTGCGAGGGTTACACCAATTTATAAATCTGGGGAAAAATTCTGCATGTCCAATTATAGACCTATATCCGTTATTTCAATTGTTGCAAGAATCATGGAAAAGCTAATACACAACCAGATCTATGAATATTTGATTAAGGAAAATCTACTAGCAAATTCCCAACACGGCTTTAGGCCGAACCATTCAACTCTAACTGCGTTGCTCGATATCACAAATAGATGGTATCAGAATATGGACATTGGCCAACTTAATGGTGTGATATTTCTTGATTTAAAAAAAGCATTCGATACTGTTAATCACGACATCCTTCTTAGTAAGTTGGCAATTTATGGCATAAGGGGGTCGGCATTACGCTGGCTCAACTCCTATTTAACAGGTCGAATACAATATTGCCAAGTGAATGCCCATTTATCTGACCCTCTATGTGTGACAACGGGTATACCACAAGGTTCGGCTCTTGGTCCACTCTTGTTCCTAATTTACATAAATGACCTACCTAATTGTCTGGAACACACTAAAGTCAATATGTTTGCCGACGATACCCAAATTGAAACGGCGGGTTATGATGTTAATACAATTGCTGAGGAACTTAATCAAGATCTAGAAAACGTTTCAGTTTGGTTGTCGGCAAATAAACTAACTTTAAACAAAACGAAGACAGAATACATGATAATAGGTAGTAAGAGAAGAGTCAATCATATTAACATAACGCCTAATATATTCATAAAAGACAGAGAAATTAATAGAGTCAAAACGATCAAATCACTCGGCTTAATGATTGACGAAACACTCTCATGGAATGCTCAAGTTGATCAAATTACAAAAAAGGTTAATTCAGGTCTCAGTATCCTTAAAAGATTGAGAGACATTCTAGATTACCAAACACTGATCAAAATTTATTTATCAATAATTCAACCACATTTCGACTATTGCTCACAGATTTGGGGTTGTCTGGGTAAAGTACTATCTGATAAACTCCAGAAGCTTCAAAATAGAGCATTTCGAATAATAACTCGTGAAAACTATGATACACGTACAATCGATGTTTTGAACAAGGTCGGTTTTCCAAATCTCGTGACTAGAAGAAAACATCATTTAGCCGTCCTAATGTTCAAAGCCAAACATAACATGTTACCAAATTGCTTAACGGAACTTTTCATCACCTCAAATGAAATACATAATTACAATACAAGACAGAGCGAATTCAATTTTGCATTACCTAAACCTAAAACTAATTTTATGAAAAAGTCTTTCGCCTATCGAGGAGCTGAGACTTGGAATAATCTGTCTGCTGACATAAAAGCTAAAACAAGTATCTCTACATTTAAAAATAGTCTAACTGTAACTGTGTAATTTGTGTGTAATTTAGTTATTATTATTAGATACTGTAGTATATGTGTAATTAGTATAGCTATATACGGCCTATTGGAAGATCACCCGTCTTAATTTTTATAAATATCTTGGTGAAATAGTACCGTTTTTAATAAAGTCATAAAGTCAAAGTCAAGGATAAGTCGCTTGTCGAGGAGGAACTCGTTGAACAATTTATCCGTGCCCTCGACAGTAAGGAACTACGTACGGAGTGAGTCAAAGTGACCCAAAATCTCTCGATGAAGCTGTAAAACTAGCGTTACGTCTGGAAAGTATTCATTTGGCTGAAATGAAAAACAACAACACCGCGAAAATTAACATGGCGGGAGACGAGCGAGATACCGCTGGCTTCGACATGGCGGGCGCGAGAGATAAACGAGATACCGCAGGCCTCAACATGGCGGGCGCGAAAGAGGAAGATCAATCAACACCACGATGGGCGAAAAAGTACTTTGATCAACAAGCGGAACTGATGGATAAAATGAGTAAATTTCTTGAACAAACCAAATACGGCCTCATACCCAAGACGTCAAAAAGGAAATAGCCAGTGCTACCGTTGTGGAAAATATGGTCACTTCGCACGAGAATGTCAATCGCAGAATCAGGGAAACGCCTACAGGGCGGGCGCTTTATAGAGCCCCCGCCCGCGCCGAAACGTGTTGAAACCGCTGAGTTTAGGAATAAAGGCAAAGCTAGTGCAACAGACGACGCCACAATATTTGTGAACTGTCGAGTTAACGGGTACTATGTTAAAGCTTTGGTGGACACTGGCGCAGCCGTGACTATCATGCACGAGGATTTACTGGCGCGAGTACGTAATAAAGGAACAGAAGTGAGACGCGCGACAAAAACAATCGTGGGTGCGAACAATACGCCTTTAAATATAATTGTAATTGCCGAGATAGACATTTCAGTATGCGGGAATTCAGTAACTCATGACGTTTTAATTTGTAACGATTTAGCACAAGCAATGCTAATTGGAGTAGACTTCTTAAAACCTCATAAGTGCGTAATAGATTTCGAGAAGAATACATTACGAATAAAAAGAGAAGAAGAAACATTGTCTTATTCAAACGAGCGTAAAGTATGCCGGGTTACAATTGCCCAGTCTGTCGTTTTGCCAGGAAATTCAATGATAACTATTGCATGTAAAGTGGAGAATGGAACGATTCAGAACAATAAAAGTGGAGTTCTTGAGCCCATGGTGCGATTTGAAGAGCGCTATAAAACTTGAATATTGAAGGTTGCTGCAACGATACAGAATGGATAAATACCTGTGAGATTATTTAACCTCGGACCGAAATGAAAAACAATTTACAAAGGAAGCACTGTTGGAGA
Source organism: Paramuricea clavata (assembly GCA_902702795.2). NCBI lineage: Eukaryota > Metazoa > Cnidaria > Anthozoa > Malacalcyonacea > Plexauridae > Paramuricea > Paramuricea clavata. Next base: position 8,619 of record CACRXK020017216.1, read on the forward strand.
ATTTTGGCCATTGTTAGAAGATAAGAATACAGAAACGGAAAACTGCTACTTTATTGACACGCACATCATCGAGACTGATAAAAAGCTGATGACAGGTGGAGGGCTTTGCTCGGTGGCAACGCCAAGTCCAGTGACAAAAGAAAATATGGACATGGTTAAAGAACTTTTTCCAATAGCAAACGATTCATTGTTAGATAGCGAGATATATACAAGGTACTAGCACGTCATACTGTAATAGTCTCGGAAAATAAAACGGACTTGGGAGAGGCGAGAGATGTCCAACACTTTATTAACACTGGTCAACATATCCCAGTTAAAGCTACACCGCGTAGATTTCCGTTTCATAAGCATGAGGTTGTACGAGAAGAAGTGGAATCGATGCTTGCAAGCGACGTGATTGAACCTTCCACATCCCCTTGGTCGGCCCCGGTGGTGCTGGTGAGAAAAAAAGACGGGAGAGAGCGTTTCTGTATCGACTACCGTAAACTGAACGCGATTACGAAGAAGGATGTTTTCCCTCTACCGAGATGCGACGAAATATTAGAAATTTTGCAAGATTAGAAACTGCAGGGTTGAAATTGAACGCAAGAAAATGTGAGTTTGTCCAACAGCGGAGTGTTATTTTAGGACATGTCGTTAGTAAGGAAGGGGTCTCGACTGATCCCGATAAGGTGAAAGTCCTGGAGAAATGGCCTACTCCAAACAACCTATCGGACTTGCGTTCGTTCCTTGGCTGCACGGGTTACTACAGGCAATACATCCGGGATTACGCCAGAATTGCCGAACCACTTTATAGACTTGAACGAAAGGGAACGGTTTTCAAGTGGAACGACGATTGTCAGAAAGCATTCAACATTCTAAAGACAAAACGGCCCCAATACTGTACTACCCGAGACTCGACATTCCTTTTATTCTTGATACTGATGCCTGTGATACGGGGATTGGAGCTGTGTTGTCGCAACGCCATGGAGAAGACGAAAAGGTTATTGCCTATGCCGCCAGGTCCTTATCAAAAGCGGAAAGGAACTATAGTACTACTAGGAAAGAACTACTGGCCCTTGTATGGTCGATGGAACATTTCGCATCCTATTTAATAGGAAAACCATTCAAAGCACGTTCTGATCATAATGCACTGAGGTGGATAAGAAATTTTAAGCAACCTAAAGGACAAGTAGCACGATGGATTGAAAGATTGTCCGTTTTTGACTTTGAAATTGAACATAGACCTGGACGTAGTCATGGTAATGCTGATGGTGTATCACGTATACCTCAGGATACTCGTGAGGTACAGAGTGGCCACGTATGTAACGCATCGAATGGTAATGACGAAACGAGCCCGTGGTGTCTGCGCTGGACAGCGAAGGAACTGAGTTTGCATCAACACGAAGATCCAGAGATTTGTCGCGCGATCGGATGGATGAAAGACGGTAAGCGACCACCGAAGGAGGATATAACACGTATGGGTCCTCTAATGGGCAAACTTTGGAGCAAATTCGATCAATTGACGCTTGTTGATGGACTTTTGTATCGTATTTTCGAGAACGATAATGGTAATGACCGACATCTTCAAATTTGTTTACAACGAAAATTAATAAAAGAAGTTTTGGAGCTGACTCATGATATTCCCAGCGCGGGTCACCTCGGTTCTCAGAGGTTAAAAGAAGTGATAAAGAGAAGATTTTATTGGAGCGACTGGCAGTCAGATGTCGAGATGCATTGCAAGAATTGTCAGATATGCGCAGAACGAAATGGACCGTCGAGAAAACGACGCGGAATGATGGTATTGGATCAACCGGGATACCCAATGGAACGTGTTGCTATGGACATCATTGGACCACTACCTAAACCCCCTGATGGTAATCGATATATATTGGTGGTCGTGGACTATTTCACGAAATGGCCGGAGGCGTACGCGATTCCAAATCAAGAAGCACGTAGCATTGCACAAAAATTGGTGGATGAGTGGATTTGTAGATATGGAGTCATGCAGCGACTGCATACGGACCAGGGGAGAAATTTCGAAAGCGCGGTCTTCAAAGAGATAATCGATATTCTTGGGATAAAGAAAACCCGAACAACACCATACCACCCTCAAAGTGATGGCCTTGTTGAACGAATGAACCGGACTCTGAAAGATATTCTTTCAAAGTTGGTCAATGAACGTCAAGATGATT
>CACRXK020017217.1:0-10789 GCA_902702795.2 Paramuricea clavata
ATATATATATATATATATATATATATATATATATATATATATAGCTTCTTTGGGTACTTAAACTGTAGAATAATGAAAACAAATTCTCACACTCTTCACTCCTTGTGAACCAGGGGGGGGGGGGGAAGGTGTCTTTTCCAACAAATTAAAAATGGCTTGCGCACGGAATTTAAAAGCGTTAATCATATTTTGGGTTGATGCATGGAAAGTTTGTTGGGTTTTTAATTACTGTACAAAGTTTCAGTCAATTTGCTTTAATGCCTTTGCCTAATTTGCATATGTCAGCAAAATGCAATTAGGTACAGGCATTAATTAAGCATGCGAAAGGCTGATTTTTTAAGGAAAATATAAATATTTCCTATACTATTCTTATAATAAACTAAAGCAAATGTTTTTTAACGTGTTTAGTTTAGATTCATTTAAATTTGAAGAAATATTGGGGAAATGTAAATCCACTTGTTCATGTTCATATCCAGTTAGTAAGCTAACGAAAAAAATAGCGTGAGGTGTGTTACTTTGGTACGGCATAAAAAAATTATTACCTTACCACAAGATATTACCTACATAAAAATATTACTTTGGTACAAGACATATTTTCTCGATATAAGAAAGATTACCTTGATAAACTTTTTGGCAGCTTTCCCCTCAAGTCCCGCAGCACAAGAAAGCAGTTTTGCTTTTGCTTTATCTATCCCCGCTTTTCTGAGGTCTCTTTCAATTTGTTTTTTAGTTTTTTCTTTCATGTCGTATCCGCGTCCTATGGTTAAACCAGAATTGTCAGGCGGTACATGAAGCTTTCGGCTGTGGAACCTTCCTCCTTCTTGTCCTTCTGCGTCGAACGTGAACTGCCCGCGATTCACTGAAATGTATACATACTGAAATGGGTAACATACTATGTATTAAGCATTCAATTTATTTTGTAGATTTGCCAACCTGGTTGTTATGCAGTTAGTCTTAAACTTTTTCTCTCCCACCTTTTCACTATCCTTGTGTAACCTCTTAGCCTATAAAACACCCTCCCCGTCCACCACCACCCCTTCTCCGTATATAATATCATGGAAATTAGCCCAAAACCTAATAGCAGAACATGACAAAATCTTGCATCCAGTTTTCTGAATAGAGCGGAAATGAAGTAAAAATTAACTTTGCTTCATCCAAAGATCTTCAAAAAGTAATAACAGATGTTTTATTTACATATATTCACAAATCTATAAATAACTCGCTGTGTAAACGGCATTCTTTGGTACTTTCCCGGAAAATCGTAGAAATGAAGCAAATTTCATTTTTTCCCATTTCAATTCCTATTTTAACATTTAGATAGATCACTACATGCTAGCTCTGGAATGATGAGTATATAAGGTGAAGTCTTAGGTCCAAATTCTCCAGATAGAAATTACGTATTGTATATTGCCATTGTAAAAAGTACGTACCTTGAAAGCAATCGTCCTTTTTTACTGGTTTCTTTTTGGGTGGTTCTGCGCATTTACATCCTATGGTTGTTGGTGGTGTGCTTGCATTTGTTGGCTGTGGGCTTGGGCGTGGGCTTGTGTTGGTAGATGGTAGGCTTACATTTGTTGGTTGTGGACTTTCGTTTGTTGCTGATGTGCTTGTGTCAGTTGGTGATGTGGTTGCGTCCATTGGTCCTGTGCTTGCCTCGGCTGGTGTTGGGCTTGCATTGGTTGGTCGCGTGCTTGCCTCGGTTGGTGATGGGCTTGCGTTGGTTGGTCGTATGCTTGCCTCGGTTGGTGATGGGCTTGCATTGGTTGCTCGCGTGCTTGCCTCGGTTGGTGATGGGTTTGCGTTGGTTGGTTGTGTGCTTGTATCCGTTGGCGACGAGCTTTTTTGCATTGGTGATGAGCTTGCGTCCGATGCTGGTGTGCTTGTGCCGCTTGGTGATCGGCTTGTGTCGGTTAGCGATGGTGTTGTGTCGGTTGATGGTAGACTTGCGTCTGTTGGTGATGTGTTAATGTCGGTTGGTGATGGACTTGCGTTGGCTGGCTGCGGAATAACTATACTTAATTGTGAGCTTAGAGATGTTGGTTGCAATTGATGGCTTACTTTGGTTGGTTTAGGGATTACATCAGTCGTTTGTGGGCTTGTAATTGTGGATCTGAAATGCAGAGATGGGAGATGAAACGTCCTGATTTACTTAATATTACACTGCATAGTTTATCAACCTGCCATCATACAGGCTATCTGATATTGAAGTATTTGAAAATGCTGCTTGTTCCACATTTTTGAAAAAGTTGATGCCGAATTTCTTTTTTTGGTTACTCTAGACGGGCGACCTGTATAAAATTTCTGTTTCATTCGATGGGTAAAAACAAAATTTTCGCCTGGGGCGATTGTGGATGCATGTCAAAGAAATTATTTGTTAATTAATTAAAGAAACCACAGCAAAATATTCAAAATAGAATTGAAAGTAAGCATACAAATGAACACAAACAATTGAGCAATCTAGCGCCTTGGGGTAGTTACAGAGCATGTGTTTAACTTACTAACTATTTAAGGCCGTAACCTAACTAATTAAAGCCGTAACCGTTGGATCTTCTTTTGGCGAAAAAAATAGTCTAGATCTGTCGTTTATAGACAGTAAAATTCCGAAAACTGCGTCGCACCAAAAGTCTGCAGATTATTGCTGCAGCTGTTAAATAAAGGCGATATATATTTGAACGGACGGATAAATATCGAGAGTTTGATCATCTCGCTCGATAGAACTAACAGTTAAAAAGGATTGCGTAGAAGGAAATTTCGAACGGAAATTAATATTCAATTTTCAGACCTAATCATTAGTAGCTACGAAAGACCGATGTTCCCCTAGCCACTAACCAGGACAGCCGCCAAAGAGCTCGACAACTGAATCCTGTAGTTTAGTTGATTAGAGCAATGCGCCGGGATCGCATGGCGCAGGCTCGATTGCTGCCAGATGATTTTTCCCAGCTGCTCTTGGTTAGGTCTGAAAATTGTATATATTCTTGCTGCCGCTCAAAATTTCATCCACAAAAACCCTGTATAGGTTCTGTTTGCTAAAACGCCTTGTCAAATATATTTTACCGACCTTAAATGAGTTGTTTGTGTCCCGCTACTTGACACTCTTGGTGTGCTAAAAGATGCATCAATTTCCAAACATCCTTCAATAAACGAGAGTTCACATAGCACAGCTATGACCATGGCGATCGAATGCACATTAGTCTTCATCTTACTTCCTCGAGATGGATGTGGCATGGAGTTCTCTAAAAGCTAATGCTTTTATAGGTATCGCTCTGCAATCTACATGTTGCTAAATAGTCTATTCTAGCATAATTTGTGCTAAAACGGTAGTTATTTTCACTACAGGATATTTTCCTGTTTCGAAGATAATAGATTTAAACTTAACAAGGTCTGTGGGGGAAATGGTTCAACTAGTATTAATTAAATTAGCCATATTTCCTCGGGTTTGTTACATTAACGTACCAAAAATAACCACAATAAATGGTAGAATGCTTTCACCATTGTCATGATAATATTGCCAGGCTGGAAAGGAATTGTCACACTTATATACATGTACATTGACAGAATTTTCTGCTTTTGAAACAGGAATTGGAGGGGTACCGGTTGATATGGAGTCAAAAAAAATATGACGTCGTCGCCATGGTAATGTAGCTCAATATTTTCATAGACTGACATGTATTTTATAATTTGCAAAAAGAGAAAAGGACGGCTATTGGTCCTTTCGAAACAGGAATCGCGAGGGTGGACTTGGAGTCTAGAAGAATGACGTCAGTTGCCATGGTAATGCCGCTCAATATTTTGATCGGACGACACTTATTTTATAATTTTTAAAAAACGTTGCAATTGTAAACAAATACCTTGCAATTGAAAAATTTCGATGTATGCTGAAAAATTTCATTAAAACTGTCGAAATATTTCAATATTTATAAGTATAAGCTATTATTCCGGCCACCACTTTATTTCTCAGCATAATCAACAATATGATACCCTTTTTTGCGTGTTTCACTGTAGGTATTATATAAGATACCTTAATCCCCTGCACGACTAAACTAAAAGCTGGAATTGCTTATTGTGAAGGTGGATATGGAGTCGCAAAATATGACGTCGTTGTCATGGTAATACAGCTCAATATTTACAGTGTTTTATAAGAAGATATTTGATAGATTTAGTTTTTGATAGACTTATATTTTGATAGACTTATAGGAACGAGAGGAGGGATAGTACTTTTTCTGCTATATGTGAACGATCTACCCAAGTCGTGTTGTCATCAAAAGTGGCCTGCGATACCAAAGTCCGGAAGGGAGTTGAAAGTCAAAAGACGGTTGATCTTCAAAGTGATATCGACAACCTCAACCCTAGGGCTGCTGCATGTGGGTTGACGTTCAATGATTTGGAATACTGCTTTTGAAACAGGAATTGCGAGGGTGGATATGACGTCAGTTGCCATAGTAATGTTGCCCAATATTTTGATAGGATAACACTTAATTTACAATGTGTAAAAAACCCAAAATTTTTTGCCTTAACTGCTTTTGAAACATGAATTGTGAAGGTGGAAATAGAGTCGCAAAATACGACGTCGTTGTCATGGTAATGTAGCTCAATATTTTGATAAACTTATGACATGAAAATTGATGGACTTATATTCTGACAGATTTATATTTTGATAGACTTATTTAATTTTCATAGACTTATATTTTGATAGACTAATATTTTGGTAAACTCGACATTTTGGTAGACTTATAAGAACGAGACGTAACATCGGGAGTTCCCTAAGGCTCGATCCTAAGGCCAGTAGTTTTCTCTTATATGTGAACGATCTACCCAAGGCCGTGTTGTCGTCAAAAGTGGCTTGCTTCATCGACAACACCAAAGTCCTGAAGATAGTTGAAAGTCAACAACATAGCGTTGATCTTCAAAGTGATATCGACAACTTCAAATATTTACTATTGGACTGAACTCAATGAGTTACCGTTCAATGATTAGGAATGCTGCTTTTGAAACAGGAATTGCGAGGGTGGATATGGAGTCAGGGAGAATGACGTCATTTGCCACAGTAATGTTGCTCAATATTTTGATAGGATGACACTTATTTTATAATTTGTTAAAGAAAATTTTTGGCCTTAACTGCTTTTGAAACAGCAATTGTGAAGGTGGAAAAGGAGTCGCAAAATAAGACGTCGTTGTCATGGTAATGTAGCTCAATATTTTGATAGACTTACAAGAACATATTTGATAGACTTATATTTTGATAGATTTATGTTTGGATTAGACTTTCTGATTGACTTATTTTCATAGACTTATATTTTCATACACTAAAATTTTGATATCAATATTTTGATTGACTTATATTTTGACAGACTTATAAATATAAGAACGAGAGGAAACGTCGAGAGTTCCCTAGCGCTCAATCCTAGGGCTCGTACTTTTTCTCTTATATGTGAACGATCTACACAAGGTCGTGTTGTCATCAAAAGTGACTTGCTTCGCTGACGACACCAAAGTCCTGAAGAGAGTTGACTGTCGACAAGATAGCGTTGATCTTCAAAGTGATATCGACAACCTTAAACCTCGGGCTTGACGTTCAATGATTAGAAATGCTGCTTTTAAAGCAGGAATTACAAGGGTGGATATGGATCCTGGAGAATGACGTCAGTTGCCATAGTCAAGCGTGCCCAATATTTTGATAGGATGACAGTTATTTTATAGTTTGTTAAAAAAACCCAATTTTTTTACGCGCGGAGTGGGTGACATTAAGTAAGGTATCATATTGCTAATTATGCTGAAAAATTTCAATGAACTGCCGAAACATTTCAATATATAAGTCACTTACTTGTTTACACGGCCGCCATTTTTATTTTTTCAGCATAACCAACAATATGTTACTGTATGTACCTTATTTCCCATCACCCCCCCCCCCTGCCTAAACTAAAACTGGAATTGCCTATTGTGAAGTTGGATATGGAGTCGCAAAATATGACGTCGTTGTCATGGCGATGACAATAACAACAACACTTTGATATACTTATAAAAAGATATTTGATAGACTTATATTTTGATAGAATTCTATTTTGATGGATGTGTAAGAACGAGAGGTAACGTCGGGAGTCCCCTAAGGTCGATCCTAGAGTCAGTACGTTTTCTCCTATATCTGAACGATCTACTCAAGGCCGTGTTGTCATCAAAAGTGACCTGTTTCACTGACGATACCAAAGTCCTGAAGAGAGTTAAAAGTCAAAAGACGGTTTATCTTTAAAGTGATATCAACAACCTCAACCCTTCGGATGCGTTCTATAGGTTGACGTTCAATGATTCGAAATGCTGCTTTTTAAACACGAATTGCGAGGGTGGTATAATTTGTAAAAAAACAAAACTTTTGGCCTTAATTAAGTCCCTGTAACACTATTGCGTATGAGAGAATCGCATGAGGAGCGTATGGAAATCAAAGAAATAATTTTCATACGCACAAAAATCATTTGAAATGCGTACCTCTAGGCGTACCTCTAGCCTATTCAGCGTGTGCCTAAGGTATGCTTATCCTATATTTAGCGTACGTCCGAATACGCACAAAATTTTTGAGCATGCCTCGTCGTATGCCAGCGTATAAGCCTCCGTATGCGACCGTACTTTAAACGTATGCAACCTATGCCCAACGTACCGCTAGCGTATGTCAGCGTATACCGGCGCATGAATGATATTTTTCATACACTGGCATACGCTAGTACGATACGCAATAGTGTGACAGGGCCTTTAACTGCTTTTGAAACAGGAATTGTGAAGGTGGAAATAGAGTCGCAAAATACGACGTCGTTGTCATGGTAATGTAGCTCAATATTTTGATTAGCCTGCATGGCAGGCGGTTCCTAAAATTGGGCAAGCCTGGGAAATACCGCCTGCTGGGTTTGGCAGTGTAATCGAATTCCCCGTCCACCAGTGGACGGGAATTGATGATTGGCTGCGAGTCTGAGCCGCTGTCACTCAAAAGTGAATGCACTTTAATATGTAAACATAAGTTTGACACTTTAATGATGCATGCGTTCGCTTTAACAGGTGTTGTAAAAGTGAACGCTTCTCGAAAGAAACGCGAACTGATTGTCAAACGCGAGCAAGAGATAGCAGTTAAAGATTTACTCCTTGGAAAGAATGTTTTGGCCATTCTATGGGAAAAGCTTGATTTTTACATTGTTCTTGTTGGCGCGAGAAAATATAACGAGAGTAGATACAGACGGCCGTATAGTCTTTCTTGCAACGGGTTTTATAACAGGACTATTAGTCTATTACGCCTATGCCTATTAATAGCCGCTTCACTTTGTGAACTTTTTAAGGCTTTCGTTACCACACGGCTTCGTTAATAGGGAGACGAGACAGTTCATATTGGCAACTGAGATTTTTAATATACAACTGTCTATTTGTTCGAACGTACACAGGCAACGCGTTTATGTCTCGTTTGATTATGGCAATCAGTTCGCTTGCATTTCGGATATTTCGCTCACACGGTTTGCAAACTTGGTCGGATAGTTCCGAGGTAGAATTAAGCCAAGGTTTTACCACTGTCGTAACGTTTCTTTTGCTTGCCTTAAATAAATAATTTCTCCAACAATATATAAGAATATAAGATATTTTCTCTATTGGCGTATTGCCCCGTATTTTAGTTTCAAAGCACACTTAAACAAACGACAAATAATTTACATTTTCGCGCTTGCTTCTCTACCTCTTGTCGTTATTCGCCTTATTCGGTCCTGATTGAAACTTTCAATGGCGTTTCTTTCGACATATTTTTATACATTTGCAATTTTGCGACCAAACAATAGCATAGTTTGACAGTTTGATTATTAATCCCCGAGCCGACGGCGCGAAGCGCCGTGCGAGGGTACTAATTCCCCCCGGCTATTTACACCCGGGGAAACGAAAGCATTAGCGGAGTCTAAAGTTCATCAAATATCGCGGGCGTGGGTGACCAACAATGGGTGGTCATCCTCACTGATCTCAAAAATATGGCGGACTGTCATGAATAGCGGACACTGATTGGTCCAATTTAAATTTTGCATTATAACGACTGGCACGAATGTATCACGACAGCGAAATAGCAAACATTTCTTGATTTGATCACAGAATAAGTATACTTCCTATTCTGTGATTTGATGATTGATAAATTTCTTGCAAATATATTTCATTTTTACTCGCATTTTTGCAAGATTTTGTAAATTTCAAAAGCTCTCTCAAAATGAAACTGCGAAAGAATCGTCTAAAAGAAGGGAGCCGACGTTAACGAAGGTAAGTTTGTTTTAAATATTGATTTTATAATGGCTTTAAAACCCGACGGCCTTTGCGTATATGAAACAACTAAACAAACAGCATATAATTTTAGTGTATCTTTAATATTGATTCCCTTTTTATGATATTGAATTTCTAAATAAAAAAGAAAGCACTGAGTTATTTGCAAGCCAGAATTTGAAATCATCTTATTGCTAACTCAAAGTTTATCGATAAAGCCATTTTAAAAGGCAGTTTAGTTTTATAATGAACACTAGTGACTTTAAAACGTTTTGCGAAGCGTTTGTGGTTGAATTTTACCTTAAATTGAGGCTTACATTACGTATAAAAACATACCTAACATATATTTATGTTGGGAAATTAATAATTTTGTAATTAAAAGTGATATTTTTAGGCGATTTTTCATTTGTAAGAATATTCTTAAAAAATTATCGTGTTACCATGACAACTACTTTAGAACTGCATGTTCGGAAAATACAATGGATTGTCAGCAAGGCGAGGGTTTCTGCATGCATGTATTTTCTAGTATATTTAGTGTTTGCTGATTGGCTAATTGGACCCGGACAAAAAAGTGGGCGGTTATCAAATTACACTGCCAAACCCAGCAGGCGGTATTTTAGACCGCCTGCCATGCAGGCTATATTTTGATAGGCTTATAAGAAGAAATTTGATGGACTTATATTTTGACAGATTTATTTAACAATTAGACAACGAAGACGAGTTGTCTATGAGCGAATAGTCAACGAGGCGAAGCCGAGTTGACTATTCGTTCAGAGACAACGAGGCTGAGTTGTCTAATTGTTTTAGTATAAACCACATAAAGAAAACGGAATTTTTCACTTGATGTTTATGTAAAATAATACCGTTTTAACGAAATGAGCGTTTAAATGGCTTCCTTGGCTTTGGCGACATTTCGTCTTGGCTTTGTTGACAACTACTAAGTGTTGCGAACTCCCAAGAATGACTTGAAAAATACAACTTGTGAGTTTTAAAAAAAGTTAAAAAACATGTCATAAAACAGTATAATAGTAAGAGACCGTTATAGAAGCAAAGTCTGGTTAATTAAAACTTATTTAAAAGAAGGAAACAAGGCTTAAAAAATCCAAAATTTTGAACACAAAATGGCTTCCCGAATTTTTATTAAATTAGTAAATAAAGTTTACGTCATTAAAAAGCCGAATAAAAATGCACACACATGCAAAGGAATCCGATTATCCGAATGTCTTTGAAACCTTTAACATATCTGGAACATAAAGAGGCAAACTATTTCCATAATCTAGTATACATAGACAATAGTTTAGATTAAAATTTAATCGAAAAACTCGACTTAAAAAGGCTCGAAAAAGACGAAAAACAAACTCGGCCAAAATCTCAACATTTAAACGAAAAAAACTCTTTAAAATGACAGCTAAATACATGAACTCGTACTTAAAACAAGCACACACTAAAGAGGTTGAGAAAATAGGGGTAAATAACTACAAAGTATTGTTGAATTTCAACGATTCTGCTTGGAATATTAACAAACATTCTGCACATTTTAAAAAATCGCCTGTCACTTTCATGTTCAAAACTACGAGCAAAGTTGAGAAAACTTAAAATTTTTACCGCATGTGTCAGCAGTTTCCAAGAGTCTTTGTTTGTGTGTAATCCAGAACCAAAATTAGGCCATTTTGATAAGCTTTTCCTCTTTAAATACAGCTTTTAATGCTTAAAAACGGCCATTGACTCTCGCGCCCTTCGCCGCTGTTGCTACTACTAGTAGGCTACCACTAACAGCCTACTAGTAGCGTAGCCAATCAGAACGCACGATACATGATAGCCTACTAGTAGGTTTATACCACTGAGCTATACTATATTACTGGAGGACCTGCACGGGAAAAAAAAGTGAAGCCAAAAACATGGCGGATTTCGGCCTTTGCTGACGCCATCTCCATGACAACTGGTCCGTATTTCTCATGGTAATTACCACTGACCAGGCTCGGATCTGAGCCCGCTACAATTTCCACCCCCCCCTGGTTTTCTTTAAAAAACTTTAGGTTTTTGCAATTTTGCTCGGGTTTGTAGTATTTTCTCGATATTTGAATCGATTTTTAAAATGTTTTCGAGATATTTTTTCTAAACTTGGTTATTGGTTCAAAGATGTGCAAGTCGTACGTGTTATTCTTCCCGAGAAAGACAACAAAATTCAAACCTCGCTGTCCTCGCAAAATGTGAGCAAAGCCAAAGAGGATATTTGAATCAGCGAGCTATAAACAGGTATTTCATTCAATTTTATTTATGCTTTATCTTATCTCACATAAAATTGGTAGGCTTAACTTAAGCTTGACGATGAAATGCAATCTTTTTGTTAAGAAAACAGCCTTTTACTGTTTTTTTTTGTGTAATTTGGCAATCTGTTATCTGTATATTTCAAAATTTGGTTGCAGAAACTAAAACTTTTTGTTATCTATACTGTACTTTAGAAAATGGTATTACAGTAACTCCAGACGTTCCTTCAAAGCAAACGGTATGTCAGGTATGTGTTTAA
>CACRXK020017218.1:0-10788 GCA_902702795.2 Paramuricea clavata
TTAATACCGCCTTCTGTTTCGCTCTCTGCGAAGCCTTGTAAATCGCAAAGTGTTTCGAATAGGCTTACAGTTCTTACATGCAACTGCATCTCAACATCAACCCAAAGATAATTTTCTTGAGGAAGTGAGAACACATAACGTATCAACTGAAGTCTGTTTGAAATTAATGAAACTCAAGTAAAGGTTACTATAGTTTACCCCAGTCGTAATGTTGCTATTCCAACACCTCACGACAAGCAATCCCCATTGGCATAACGGCAAAAACATGTCTTCCTTCAAGTAAACAATAAACAGTCTCTTCTTGTTCCATTTGTAATCGAAAAAAGTGATCAATTTTCAAATTTTAAGCTTATCGAGAGCCTTTGTCTATGCCTTTGTGATGAATCACTGTTCCCTTGTGCCTGCACAATGGGCTAGGTTAATTAATTACCGATCGCCTCAGCTAGCCAATGGGAATTTAGCCGGCGGTTCGGCCGGCGAAAATCGAAAACATGGGGTGATGGTTGCAGGCCCACTATCAAGTTCCCTTGGGCCTGCACGCAGGCTATTACAAAACTAGATTCAGTTCATCACCCACCTTGCTATCTAAATTAGTTTTGTATTCTGCACATTGTGACGTTACTTCTTCATTCTGTTTTATATATTTCTTTAATTCTTCCTCCAATTCTTCAATCTAAAGAATCAATTTCAAACGGAAAATTGCAACGAATGGCCGTTCCAAAAAAAGCGGCAACATTTTTAGAAGATATACAGTTACAATTTAATCAAGTTAAAATACCTTTGAATCATTTGATTCAGACTTGGGTGACCTACATCCCAATTCTTCCGTCTCATTTTCATATTTCTTTAAAAAGTCCTCGTACGACTGCAAAATGAAAGAGTAGTACATGTGAATGTAAATGCAACATCATTTCTATTGAGATTTGAGAATACTGTTTCCTTAATGAATATGAGGTCAACAATATTCATATTGGATTAATAAACGGCAACCGAAATGCGATTCTTACCAAGTCTTTGTCGATAGATAAAGTAGGATGAATTCGACACAAAAATTCCTGAAAATAACGTTGAATATATAATAAGATAAAATACATAAAAATAGAGACCACTTTAGTATAATACACGTACCTTTATGTCTGTATGCAAATCTTGAAGGTTCTTTTTATTTTCCTCCTACAGAAATATTGATATCAGAGTTAAAACACCGTCACACGAGCATTGTTCGTTTTGAAGGATATTCAACAACACAAAACTGATCCATCTCCTACCCTAGTCAGATTTACATTTGACTTCCACTAGGGACCGTTAACCAATCAGATGCATTTGACTTACCCGATTAAGCAATCACATGCGTAGTAAGTCAGTGAAAGGTATTTGTAGTGGGAGTCAAAACTAAACCACACTGATGTAATTTACCTTGACTGAAGCAACTGCTTTGCCAGTTTCAACCTTGTGTTGTTTTTCTGCAGCAGACAGCGCGTCCATCGCCTTCCAGTTCTTCTCTCGCAACTCCTGGGAATAAATATGATTCCAGTTTAGTTATCATTAATCATTGCATGTACCAATCTCGTGTTTGGTGGAAAATACATGAAATTGGAAATATTTAGAATCATTTGTTGTCCCCCCCCCCAAAAAAAAAATTATCAATACATTTGAAATTCACCACTATCAGTATGTCTAGCTATCATCATATGCAGAAATACAGGAAGTTGCTAGTACTGTAATTAATTGGTCAAATGTCTCAAATAGATTGGTTTGTGGAGTAAATTAATTGGTAGAACATTTTAGGAACACTTTCATTGCCAGATCAAGACACCTATCTGTTCTGCAATTACATTTATTAACCAAAGCAGCAAAACATTTCCATACAAACGGAGTTTTTAGAAACATGTATATTCTATAAGACAAACGGTTCAAACACATACATTGTTCTTGGCCTTCATAGTTTCAATCGACTTCTCCCAGGTAGCTATTTGCTCTTTTTTCTCATCCAGTTGACCATTTAGTTTTTCAATTTCTTCCTCCAAACCTTTTACCCTAAAAAATACACTATGATTCAAATTCTGGTGGTTCTGATGTTGAACTCAGCAATTCTGGTGGTTCTGATGTTGTACGAGCAACATCGAATGATTACTTGTTTATTATTAGCATATGACAAAATTGGATACTTCTCCGATCCGTCAGCATCATATTCTCTCGCCAAAGCCCAGTCCTGCCAGATTTTCAACCAAAATTTGGTACTTTTGTTGGTATTTTCATTTAGTTCTTTTGTTCAAGCAAAATTTGGCGCTTTTGTTCGTATTTTCATCTAGTTCCTCAAGGGCAATTTCATTTCATTTTGTTTGTTTTGGGAAAATCATTAATTGTACTGCAGTACAATTAATTTGTACTGCAGTACAATTAATTAATGAAATAATTGTACTCCTCTCAACCAATCAGCATCCAGTAATTTTGTCATGCTAATAATAAGTGTGGTTAACCATGGGTTGTTTTGGTTTGGGTACGTTTGCACTTCTGTTTATTTCATTAATTGCACCTCTGTTTAAATAAAATTTCTATTGATGCGGACATGAATTGTGCAAAACTATCTTCATGTTTCTAAACAGGCTGTTGGGAAGTTTGCTTTGAGATTTCTGTTAACATAGGACTAAGCTAACCAGCTCTTGAACAACCAACGTCAGGTGTTTTTACACACTAGGTTGGCTGCGACGCACAACCCCTGTACCCCCACAGCAGTGCTGGAAAATGTCCGGCAGCGCCAGCAGCACCGCTGCCAGGAAATATTTGACAAAATATCTTCCCAGGAAATTTTCTTACACCTTGCAGGAAATTCCTGTCATCTTATAAACTGAAATGCCATATAATTTACTTATTGTTTAAAAAGTCCAAAAGCATTTTGCAAGACGAGTTTGTCTTGTGCTGAGATCAAAGTTTATCGCATGTGCGACACCATCCGTTCTCTGCAATTTACGATGCAGCAAGTCTTATAATTGACTTACACAGGAAATTTTTATTTTTGGATTTTGCTGCCAGGAAGACAAATATATTTTCTAGGCCTGCCCCACAGTAGATCCACCGCTGCTTTTGGCAGGTGTTACTTTAAGAACTCTACTTACTTGGCATCGTCAACTTCAGGTGGTGCAGACTGAAGCTCTTGAGACATGTTATTTTTCATCACAACAATCTCGTTCTCGTGTTGGCTCACAGTTTTTCTCAATAATTCAAGCTCTTCGTCCTTGCTGCAATTCAAGCCTTTCAGATTGCTTATCTCTCCTTCATGTTTGCTCAATTGTTCTTCTCGGCTCGTGAGGGATTGCTTTGTTTTCCCATGATCCTCTTCAGCCTGTGCAAGTTTGGCCTTCAGTTCGTCCAGCTGTCTTGATGCATCCTCTGATTGTTTCTGAAAAGATAAATGGCCCATAAAAATTCACAACTTGTTTTCAGTTTTTTTCAATGGATCTTTGACATCTTCATAGGATTTTCTTTGTGTTTTGATTTTACTAAAATTAACTGTTTGTTGTGTATGGTATATAACATACAGTATTGTAAGTTACTCAAGATCATCCTACCTGGAATTCTGCTATTTGTGTATCATCTTTCTTTCCACTAGCTGACTCTAACTGTTGAACAAGCATCTGTAAATCAAATAGTAGAAAATACTTAACGCATATACACAGGTCATCTATTGGCCTCCACTAAACACAATGAAACTACCAAATCAGGTGAAGTAATTTCAGCAACAAACTTTCCAACAAAAGTGGTTCTTAACTATCGAGTGCCAGCACTATTCCTTCGACGAGTAAAATTGTCTGATGTTGGACACAATAAATTGTCCTATGCTGGCAACCTAATTTCCATCCCCCACCCAATATTTCGCAAAGTGTCCACCACTGTTTTGATACTCGTCAACATGAAAAAGACTTTGACATTTTGAGCAAAGACAGAATCAGTATATACTTTACCTCTTTCTCTTGCACATGTTTATCAGACGTATCTTTCAACTTCAGTTCCAAAGCCTTAAACATTTTCTCCATTTCAGATTTCTTCGATCTCTCCTCGTCCAGTTGAGATTGCAATGCCCCAGCTTTCTGAACGGCATTGGATTTCTCTGTGTGTGCTGAGTCAGTTTCTTTCTTTGCCATGTCCAGTCTCTGCTCGCTGTCACTTTTTGACTTCACTGTTTCCATGAGTTGTTGCGTCAGACTGTTTTTAACAGCATCAAAGTTCTTGACTCGATCATTGGCTTCGGCTGCTTGTTGTGCTAGTTTGGCTTCATTTTCTTTCTAAATTTTGAATTTGCAGCAAAATTTGGAATTACGAAAAAAAATTTAAAAAACATTAGGAGTCAAATTTTAGTGAAACCAATTGTAAAATGAATACTGGTGTTGATACTGAAACACAAAATCAACTAAGCCACTCATAATTAGGAGCTAAATAGTCATCATATTTTATACATTGTCATTCAGGCCACTACATGTATTCCACCGGAATATTATTAGTCATTTTAGGTGCTTATGCAATGAAATTTCACACCATTATTTTATGATTGCATTGCAAAGGAAATTCAAAATGACCAAATAAGATACTTTGCCAAATTCTCTACACTTGCCAAATTCTTGAGATATTTGACAATTTTTTAATATCCAAATTATCCTCACTATGGCATGACATGTAGCATGACATCACATTGCATAATCACTTTCTGAAAAAACTTCAACATCTTCATGCATCAAATATTTTTTCATACCCTTGAATCGATGTCTGTTTCAAGAGCTAAAATTCTTGCTTCCAGTTCAGCCTTTTGGTTTTCAGAGTGTTGAATAATATCTTTTGCAGATGCCAGATCCTCTTGCAACTTCTGCCAGTCAGTTTGAACATGGGTTTTCTTACAAATTTCCAGTGCAGCAACAAGTTTTTCATGTTCTAGAGCATTGTTCTGGTGGGAAGCATTCATTCGTAGCTTCAGAGCTTCGTTCTCTTTTTCCTAAGAAAGTAAATAGCCAAACAAATTTGACAAAAGTATGCTTATAGGAGCATAATTTGGAGTATGAAGAGTCAAAGCAGTTTGCAAACATTATGGCAAGTACATACTGTAATTATCAAGTTAGAATAAATCAGCAACTTTTGGTATATTATTTATCCAGCTTACATATATGTTGGGTGTGCAAATTAATTTTGAGAAAATTAATTCACAAAAACCTATTTAGTAATGAAAGCCAGGCCCCTCTTTCTCTATTCATCTTTTATGTTTCAATGAGGGCCTGCCACATAAGAAATGTTTCAAATTTTCAACCAAATATTATAATTGAAAACAAACAAATCAGACAAGTTAATAAAACCACTTTAGGAACAACAATTGACCAGCACTTAACTTGGAAGACTAATACTGAAAATATTTGTAAAAAAATAACATTGGGAATTTCAGCTCTACGTCGTGTCAAACCATTTATTGCCGATAGAAATACGCTTATTTCTATATACAATGCTATTGTACGTCCCTACTTTGATTATTGCTCTGAAGTTTGGGATGTATTTGGCGAAACACAATCTAAACGACTGCAAAAACTACAAAACAGAGCTGCTCGAATTATTTCAAATTTCAGCAATGATGTAGATCATTCTATTGCTTTAAATGCCTTAGGCTGGGAGCCACTTGATAGAATAAGAAAAAAGGCAAAAGCAAGAATGATGTACAAAACATTAAACAAAATAGGCCCTGAGTCTCTCACAAACCTCTTCACGTATAAGAGTGATATAACAAATTATCAACTTCGAAACATTTCAAGTGGTCTTTGTCTACCACAACCACGTACCAATAATATGAAGAAGAGTTTTATGTATGATGGTGCTAAGCTCTGGAACTCTATTCCAAATGAAATTAGAGAGAGCAAATCCCTATCATGCTTCCAAAAGAAAATTGCCGCTCACATTTTTAATTAGACAACAAATGTTGTCATGTACAATGTAAATAGATTGTTATATTCCCATTACTTACTTTAATACCTGCATGCCTAATACTAATATTCTGTAAATAATTTTCTAAAGTTTATACTTCTGTAATGTCTTTTATACACGCCCCCTGTGGAAATCAGCTTCGGTTGACGGGGTTAGCGTGGTTAAATAAAGTTTATCTATCTCTATCTATCTATCTATAGGCAGTTGGTTATCACAAACTCACTTATAACAACAGTTTCAATCATCTTTTGGGTGTAATATTCAATTTGAAGTCCAGTGAGACATACAGTAGGGCTTACTGACAAACTCTTATGAAATACATACAAGAGCCTTAATTTTCTGTGTTGCAGCTGTTTCATAAGTCTTCTGTTTAGTCATCCCCTGAACAATTTCATCCCTGAAAATAAAAACAGATAGAATGTACCCAAACAACTCATTTTGGCATGAAAACCAATAATTTGCTCTTACCTTTGTTCCTTGACCTTAACAGCCAAGCCTTCAGCTCGTGAATGTTCTAAATGAGTTTTTATGATAGAAAATTAATAGTTCTTATGTTCAATAGCAGTGATATACTGTAGAAACCTAAATTGCAAGCTAGATCATATTCTGTTCTCAACAACAAACTATTTATTTTTGTTTTCAAATGTCAAAAAATATTGCATACCATATTTACTTGTTTGAGCGCTGCGGCGCTCTTTAAATTTTCAGAGCTTCAGATGTGGCGCTCAATCGGGGGAGGCGCTCTTAAAAAAACTTTTATTTGTGAATTATAATTAGAACTTTTAACAATAAAATAAACAACTTTTAAATGTCTTTGTCACCAAATGTCCCCATTTTGATGGTGGAAAGTTTTTACGTGGCGCTCATTCGGGGTCGGCGCTCTTTAAAAAAATTCGATCGCAAATGCGGCGCTGAATCAGGGGCGGCGCTCAAACGAGTAAATACGGTATCCTTGATGACAACCATACAATGTTGTTACAATACTGAAACGAATTCTAACTCGGTCAATTTTACAAAATGCATGAAAAAATGTTCTTACCTTCTTTGTAAGCAACTTCTTTTTCATTTAATTGCTTCCGCAATAAATCCATTGGGTCAGGTTTACCACCGCTCTAAAGCAAACAGGATATTTGATCTTCATTAGGAAAAATTAAAAGCAGATTCTTGGTCGGCATTTTCCCAGAAAAAGTCAGATTAACCTATTGAGCCGCAGTGCTTTCTCCTTGACAGGTAAAATCATCTGGTATTAGTCAGTCATCAATGGCATTACATGTATATTAACATTTTCATGATAACTTTTGACATAACAGCTGAATTTTATTAGAAAATGGAATTTTATTAGAAAATGGAATTTCTTTCTAAGACGGGAGACTCATCTAACAAATTTGGAACGAAAACCACTGGACGAAAAACCTGAGAATTCGGAAACCCTCAATCCTGGTCATCAAAGCTAAAAACCATCTTGTTTTATTTGTCTAATATAAATTTATGATGAATATCTTATCTAAGACATGAACTCATGTACAATATAACTTTCATGTTGTTCAGATGGAACAGTTAGACAGCAAACATAAGACGAAAAACCTGTTGTTTACCAGATAAAAAAAGTTTCTGGATGAGTTTCCCATTTTTGATGGAAATCAGTCTTCCAATATCAATGTAGCTAATGTGTAAGGAAACAGTTGTCCTCCTAAAATTAACACTGCCTCTATCAAATGATTGGGACCCCCACAATGATCCCATTAGACTTTCCTCTTGAAAAGTAAAAAAAAAGTACAGTATGGTGCATTAAATTAAAGGACATTGGAAGTAAAAAATTAGTTTAGTTCATTTGAAAGAACTCTTAAAACTATATATTAAATTAAACTCTATTACAGATTGTTTATATCTTGCTTAGTTTTCAAAACATTCCAACTGAAAAAAGTGAGCTGTATGTCATCTTGGATTATTGAGGATATATATGCATGTTATGTCAAGAGAGGGGTCACAAATAGATATGACAAATCAGTAATAGAGTTTAATTAATATATAATTTTAAGAATGAGACAAACTAATTTTTTATTGCCAATGTCCTTTAAGAGGCAAATCGAGGTTTTATGGGTCAACATAAAAATAACTCTAACTCCACCCTGCTTGTTGTACTTTATAAACCATCACCATGTTGTACTAGGTACCATTCCAAACAGACAAAACAAAATGACACAGCTGTCAGATGCAATGCAGTTAATGATTTAAACTAGGAGTTACTATCGCAAGGAAAATGCTGCCGATATGTACATGTAGGATGTGCTACAAAAAGAGCGTTTTTCACTCTATGTATGATTTATTGTCTTACACATCGTCGTTCCTCAGTTACCTTCGTACAATTATATCTTACATCTAATCTTATGAGAAGTATATTTTAATATACTTAACAGTGCGACTTTGATAGTTGACACATAATATAAATGATAAAATGTGAATATTATTGAATGATTTTGTCACTCGTACAACTTTTACTTTGGCTATTCAAACAATTGATTTAAAATAGTTGAATTTATACTTACTGGGATGTTATAATTGCTTATTGGGATGTTGAAATTATGTTTGTTTTAAATACATTTAATTGATATTCCATAAATTCATTTTGTATGATTTCATTGACCTTGACGTTGTTCCAAATCATTTTGTATTGTATTGAAACTGTATGTCTATGACCTATGTTATGTACTATATTAACCCATTGAGTCGCATTGCACCCTGATGCACCCTACTTTGAACAGTATTTTACTCTGTATAACGCCAGACGATTTTACTCGTCAAGGGGAGAGTGCTGGCGCTTAATGGGTTAACTGATCTATCTGCCCATGTGTCTAGTTAACCCATTGGGTCGCATTGCACCCTACTTTGAACAGTGTTTTACTCTGTCTAACGCCAGACGATTTTACTTGTCAAGGGGAGAGTGCTGGCGCTTAATTGGTTAACTGATCTATCTGCCCATGTGTCTAGTTAACCCATTGGGTCGCATTGCACCCTGATGCACCCTACTTTAGTATTTTACTCTGTCTAACGCCAGACGATTTAACTCGTCAAGGGGAGAGCGCTGGCGCTTAATGGGTTAACACGCCCAAAATCTGTACTAAAACTGCTAATTCTGTTTTGTGATTGGCACAGTTTAATCAAAGAATCCTCCCGTTGAACCAGAGCCTTCACGATATTTCAATTTATTATTAACTGAAGGCTCTGGAATCCAGGATAGCTGGCATGTAGTAAAACACTGACTACCGGAACACCACCGGAACACCACCGGAACACCACCATTTTGTTTGGGGTTAGGGTTAGGATTAGGGTTTGGGGTTAGGGTTAGGGTTGGGGGTTAGGGTTGGGGTTAGGGTTAGGTGGTGTTGCGGTGTTCCGGTGGTGTTCCGGTGTTCCGATAGTCAGTGTTTTACTACATGCCAGGATAGCTTGCCATTGAATACAGTGCAATGCTTATATTTCTGAATGAATAAGATCATACTCAGAACAGTCAGAACTGCAAAACTATATTGTTAGAAAGAAGTTGAAGTTGTGAGCATTATTGTGGTAACACAGCCATATGTATATATCAATGTATGTCAGTAGAATCATGTTTATAGGTTTTATATATAACTGAGGCCTTATACAAGTCATATCTTATACAAAAGTCAGTTGATATGCTATATTACATGTAATTGCTGATAAGTCCATATATGCAGACAACAATCCACACTGGGTAGCTCTAGGAATCTTGTTAAGCCTGATTTAACAACATCCCGCGTTTGTTTTTAAACTATAAACATTTAGAAATAGAACGTACGGAACACTATTATATACTCACCGCCTTTGGCTTTGCACATATTAAGTGACATAACAAACAAATAAACTAAAAGTTCATTTGCTTCTTGTATCAGCATAAAGGCATTAATCATTACTGTCGATTTGGTCGGGAATAGTGATTCAGTGGGTATTATAATTGCCGATATATTCTTGAAATCATTTTGTATCAATGCCTCTATATCGAAGTTTAATACACTAAAGTGACTAAACAAGTATAAACAGCAGATTTAAATATAAATGCCTTCATGTATTATAAAATATATCACCAGACAGATAGACAGGGCACACGGCACGACTACATCACTATACGAGAAACGAAATAAAGCCATCCTTACCTGAATTATTCAAAATATTGTCGATCATTCTTGCGCCAGAGACACAAAATAACACCGTGCTTTATTTACCCATTCATCTTCACAAATATTACTCGGAATTTTTATGGAAATTCGCATTATTTTATGATTTTTACATTTCTGTCCGTTTATAACAGTCGCCATGTTGTGAACAACACCCCCCCCCGGGAACAAAAAAATAATATCAAAACAGCTAGTTTTGGCCCGTCCGTGGATGACAGAATGACATAAATCGAGATTGTAGCGGCTATAAACTCGGCGGTCACGTGGTAAGCACACCACGTGTAGAGATTAGTGTGCTGCCGAGCTACGCTCGGCAGCAAAAAGACAATTTCATAATTCTATACTAAATAAAATTGAATTATTATCAGAAAACAATCCTAAAGATTTCTGGAAACTCGTTAACTCCATAAAAGCTCAAAAACCTAGAACTTCACACGAAATTCTACCATCTGAATGGTTTGATTATTTCAAAAACTTGAACAAAATAAATATCAATACTGAAGTAGCAAGCAGTGAAGCACAAATCATAAAAGATTTTAATATCTGGGCATTAGGTACAAATGATACTCTTGACAGACCAGTATCACTGGAAGAAGTGTACAAATTATCAAAAAGATTAAAGAACAAGAAAGCCAGTGCC
>CACRXK020017219.1:0-10787 GCA_902702795.2 Paramuricea clavata
GGGAAACGCCTGGGATGGAACAGAATTCGAATCAATAATTGATGAATTGATTGAGAAAACTGACAGGAACAGGGAACAGCTAGATAAAATTCAGGCAACCCTGGATTCACTAGAGAGCGATCATAATTCCCTTAAGAATAAAATAGTAGGTCCACTAAAGTATGAATTCGAAGCTTTTAAAACCGACACAATTAAAACAGTTGTAAAGATATACAAGAATCTAAATGAAATGTAATATTTTATTTGCTGTAGGATGTACATAGTTATAGTAAGCAGCTGGGTGGGTAGAGGGAATGCTGCTTCATAAATTAGATTTAAATGGTACGTAAAATAGCCATAAAAATTTTTACATATATAATATAGAGAAAGATGGAAAAACTATTCAGAAACCAGAAGTTGAATGTTAGTGTGAGAACTGTTAAGAGCGGTGAGGACGTACTATTCTACGCAAAAGACGTGGCAGAATCTCTGGGGTACTTGAAACCACGGAAGGCCGTCAGGGATCACGTATGGGGACTGAATAAGGTACTACTGGGAAAAGCCAAAGGGGGGAACGTTTTGTTCCCCCTGGAAAATCCGAGGGTACCCAATACGTTCACCCTGGAAAATCCGAGGGTACCCAATACGTTCACCCTGGAAAATCAAAGGGTACCCAGTTTGGGTACCCTTGGAAATTGCCACCCACACACAGTCCTCCTAAGAGAACCAGGGGTATACCAACTAATATTCAACTCAAGACTCCCAATAGCCGAGGACTTCCAGGACTGGGTATTCAGGGAAGTCCTCCCATCTATACGAAAAACTGGCACATACAGTTTACCAGACAGAAGATCACTTAGGTATAACCAAATGATCCTATTAAATGAAACAGACCTCCACCACACAGTTGTGAGTTACATCAGGGACAACTACCCAGAGGCTATAATAATACCTGGCCTAGGTGAGTATCAGGACACATCATTTAAGAGATGTGATGCCTGGAAGAAGGGATACAAAGGTGGTCAGCCAGATATTATTATAGAGAATCCTATGGGGAAGTATAAAGGATTTGCCATCGAATTTAAGTCTCCCAAGGGCACTGGGACTGTAAGTGAGAAGCAAGTGTTATGGTTCCACAAGCTTATGAAGATAGGTTACATGGTGATGGTGTCAGATGACCTTGTAAAAACTTGCATTAGAATCAACGAATACTTTTCACTTAAGAAGGTCGCAAAGAAGGTCACAGTGAACAACACAAAGTGCGCTGTAAGGTTGTACAGACCTAGGTTCAGTTCAGGTAAGTACTAGCTGCGCTAGCAGCGACCAGTAACATAGTTACTGCTAGTCAGGTCATCTCACCAGTAGATTTGAGATACCTCACCAGTTATCTCACAAGTAGATTTAAGTTATCTCACCAGTAGATTTGAGTTATCTCACCAGTTATCTCACCAGTAGATTTAAGTTATCTCACCAGTAGATTTGAGACATCTCACAAGTAAATTCAAGTTATCTCACAAGTAGAATTTAAGATATCTCATAAGACGGAACCCAGTTAAACCTAAGGTATCTTACAAGTAGAATGGAAGATAAACCTGAGCAAACCCAAGTAGTGACAAGTGAAAAGAAGAAGGACCCAAAAAGAGTAGCTGCAGGAAAACGGTTGGCTGCAATCAGTAGAATAGCAAAGGAGAGGAAAAAGAAACTTGCAGAACCTGAGGAGTCATCAAGCAACAACATGATCGCATACATAGGAGTGGTCATCGCATTGGTATCTCTTATCCTAGCATTTAATCAGCATCAGAGGGAAACAGAGAAACCAGAACCTAAGTACATACCTGAAACTGTAGAAGTAACCAGGAAAGCTGATGCGTCTAAGTTAGATTCACTTGAATGATACGTTAAACACAATATATATTATAGCAAGATGAGTAAAGAATCAAAGATGACCGCGGAAGTGTACAACGCAGTGTTACTTACAGCAGGAGCAGTTGGTATATCAATGGCATCAAGGAAACTATTGAAAGAATCGTTAGGCACCCCAGAAAATGTAAAAGGAATGGCGAAGTTAGCTGTTTCAGTTAGTCTTTCATCCCTACTGGTCTATTACTTGAAAGAAAAGAAGTATCTACCAGATGACCCATTCAAAACCTAGGTAAGACTATACAATGGCGGGAGCAGTAGCAGGAGGACTCTTTAACGCATTTGCATTTGCTGGAGCAGGATTCTTATTTAAAACGTTTGACAAGAACGGGTACGCTAAGGAAGCCCATAGACACAACATTGCAATGGAGAACCTAACAGCTGAAAGAGAGAAGTACCTTGAAGAAGTCACTGATAGAAGAAACAGAATTGCTCAACTAAAGTCAGAACTAGGTGAGGCAAATAGGGATATTAATTCAACTAATAAGTCACTGGAACTCGTTAGAAGAATCAATGAGTTAACACGTAAGGCTATGCCAAGAAAGCCACAATTAAGTAATCACTACAAACCTAGCTCAGAGATGGCAGAATATATGGCAATATTTGGTTTAATTACAGGTGGGGTGGTTGGAGGGGTGGCTTACCTAATGATATAATACTGTAAATAATATGGTAAAAATTTTTTACATATATAGTATAGAGGAATGGAATGGTTAGAGATGGTAACACCTGATGAAATGGCACGGGTAGGTAGGAAGGCAAATACACTGGAAGAGTTAGAGGCTACCGTGAGAAAGTACGTGGAGAGTAGAATAAAAACAAAACATACATATGATCCAGTATGTAGTGAATGTGGTAGTAAGTCTATTGTAATAATAGATGGAGCAGATGTATGCACACAATGTGGTACAAGTGATAGGAATGGCTTTACATACTATGTTAGTTACAACCACAACAAGGACGACTACCTGAAAAAGAAGTCTTGTCATAACAGAGTCCGTTGGTTTGAGAGACACTTATTAGAGCATGTTGCTTCAGGGGATAGGGATACCATACGGGAGCAGTTTAGAAGCATCGTAAGATGTATACAAAGACTTAGACTGCAACGGGGGCGCAACATAGTTAGATATAAGTTTTACCTACTGAGGATAGCCAGCATGAACAACATCACGTTAAGAAACCCTCCTGAGGACATTAAGACCAAAAGAATTGTGGACATCCTTGAGAATAGGTTATATAGTAAAGTCTTCCCCGAGTTGGGATGGAAACCTATAAATTGTGAATATTATAATAACTGGAAATTAAAGAATAAATTATAAATTAAATTAAATATTAAATTAAAGAATAAATTATAAATTAAATAAAATATTAAATTAAAGAATAAATTATAAATTAAATAAAATACAAAATTATTAAATTAAATGTTAAATAAATTAATGAATTAAATAGCCCCTTAATTGGGGCTATTTTTTTTACCTATAGTATATAGAGAAAGAGTGAAAAATGGCGAACAACTTTGACATGAACGATATGACCGTTGAACAACTTATGGCACTTAGTGAGATAATCGACGATAGTGACTATGAGGGAAATCTTGAGGATGAAGTGAATAAGATCTCCGAGGACAAGTTCTACCGTGTCGCACCTAAGGACAAGGCAGAGAACATCTTCGCGGAAGAGAAACTATTCATTGATGAAGGCGATAGAGCTACGGATCCTAAGAGGCCAAGAAGACTCCCACTGAACTACAAGGGTAAGAGAGGAATAATGCCAACATGGAAATATTCCGAGAGGCAGAAGGCAAAGGCTTTACTAGTTGAGGAAGCGTATCAGAGCCTACTAAGTAGAGGAGTTGAAGGTCTACCACCAACAATGGGAGGTGGATGGAGAACGGACGATCCTCAGGTAAACGCGGAGATGAAGAGGCTCGAAAACCTTAGAAATCCCAAGCGTCCTAGAGGTAGACCACCAAAGGTCAAGGTTGATGGTGAAGTAACCCCCAAAAGGAGAGGTAGACCACCAAAGGCCAAAGAAGTTAAGGTTGCCAAAAGGAGAGGTAGACCACCAAAGGCTAAGGCGGCCGAAACTCAAGAAGCTAAGGTTCCCAAGAGAAGAGGTAGACCACCTAAGGCCAGAAGACAGACTGTCGCGGAAAGGTTCGTGAGCCAGGGCCGGATAAAACTCTCGGTTCCTACGAACAGTGTCATAACACAGGTGGGACCAAATAAGTTCACGGTGACAGTGGATCTCAGTAAAAAACCTACAAGGAAATCTCCTGAGGTACCAAAAGGTGTAACTCCATGGAAACCTGTTCCCAAGCCTAGAACTGTTCTTCCTAAGGAAAGACCTGTTCCTAAACCTAGAATTAAAATTCCTAAGGAAAGACCTGTTCCTAAGCCAAGGACTAAAAAACCAGTGCCTCCTCCAAAGTTACGAAAGCCTGCAAGGGTGACTAGGGAAGTTGCGGAGCAGCCTGCGGTGGTTACACCTGAGGAACATGAAATCGATCCATTCGGAACGTACCTCGATAAGCCATCCTACAGGAAAATAGAAACTGCCGCAAATGGAGCAGCTGTGACCTACTCAATAACTCCAAACTATATGGACCCACTGGACCAGATGACAGCAAGTAGGCAGGTGGTGAGGGGAATACTAGTGAACGAGTTAAAGAGAATGGGTGGTCTAAAATATACAGAAACAATCAAGGTGAGAATGTCGAAGGAAATCGGTAATGACAAAACAAAGAAGGATTCAATATACTTCAAGTCGAAAACTGGAACCGCGACCAACTTTGAGGATATCGAAAGCACTGCGGCACAAAACCAACTGACAATCCTATCCAGAATCGAAACATTCCAAAACCTAGGTTCAAATTGGATTATACTAAATATTGAAAGCCACTACGTTAACATTGCAATGTATAAACCTCTAAAGGGTAGTTCATATATGAAATTACCCGCAGACATTAGTAATCCAAAATGTGGTCTCATTAATATGAAAAATGAAGATAACAAATGTTTTATGTGGAGTCATGTGAGACATGTGAGACCAAAGGTCAGGAGAGCAACTACTATAACACGACAGGATGTTAAGTTCTCGGAGAACCTGGACTACGAAGGAATAGACTTCCCTGTGAAGATAAGCGATATTAACAAAATCGAGAGAAGAAACTGTATAAGCATATCAGTGTTCGGCTATAAGGGTAAAAAGCAGTTCTATCCAATACGAAACTCTAAGACAAAATACGACGAGCATATGGAGCTGCTACTCTTAGGTGACGGTAATGGAAACAACCACTATGTCCTAATAAAGGACATTAATAGAATGCTGTATAGCGTAAGCGGATACGAACACAAGAAGCACTTCTGCCTGTACTGTCTACACAGCTGTAAGAGTGAAGAGCTGCTGAGGAAACATAAGGAGACATGTCTCGAGGTAAATGGAACTCAGGCCACAAAGCTTCCCAAGGAAGGTACGAAAATAAAGTTCAAAAATCATAGGAACTCAATGCCTGCACCATTTGTAATATATGCCGACTTTGAGTCTATACTGGTTCCTGAAGAGAGGAAAGTTGATCCTGAGGGCCCCGAGGAGAAGAGTACTACGGACCTCTACCAGACCCACAAGGCTTGTAGTTTTGGGCTTAAAACTGTGTGCCATTACGATGATCAGTACTCCGGTGAATACATAAGTTACGTTGGTGAGGACGCCACGAATGTCTTCCTGAAGACAGTATTGAAGGAGTCTATTAGGTGCCGGGAAATGGTGAACAAAATATTCAAGAAAAAGATGGTAATTACACCAGAGCAAGAAGCTGAGTTCTGGATGACAAGAAACTGCTCCATATGTGGTAATGACTTAGGTGATGATAGAGTGAGAGATCACGATCATGTAACTGGAATGTATCGTGGAGCTGCCCATAATATGTGTAATCTGAAGTATAGAATCACATGGAAAGTTCCGGTGGTTTTCCACAACCTAAGAGGTTACGATAGCCATCTGATAATGCAGGAGATTGGAAAGTTCAAGATGAACATTAACGTTGTCCCAAATAATATGGAAAAATATATTTCCTTCTCACTAGGTAAAAGTCTTGTGTTCATTGACTCAATACAGTTCATGGCTTCTTCTTTGGAAGCACTTGTGAGTAACCTTTCACCTGAAGACTTCAGGATAGTTGGTAAGAGGTGGACTGGTGAGGACTTCAAACTTGTGACACAAAAAGGTATATTTCCATATGAATATTTGGATGACATTAGTAAACTTAATGTTGAGGGTCTTCCAAGCAGAGACAAATTCTACTCATCTCTATATGAGTCGGAGGTGAAAGAAGAAGATTACCAAAGAGCGCTAAAAGTATGGGATCACTTTAAGATGAAAACCATGAGAGACTACCACGATCTCTACCTGGAGACTGACGTTCTTCTTCTAGCAGATGTCTTCGAAAACTTCAGGAGAACTTGCTTGGAAAATTACAAGCTTGACCCTGCACACTACATATCAGCACCTAGTCTAAGTTGGGACGCCTTCCTGAAACAGTCAGGTGAGGAGATAGAACTGGTAAGTGATATGGACATGTTTCAGTTCTTCGAGAAGGGAATGAGAGGTGGCATAAGTCATATTGCTCACAGACAGGCTACAGCCAATAATAAGTATATGGAAACGTATAATGAAGATCTTGAAAACAAGTTCCTTATGTACCTCGATGCCAACAATTTATATGGTTGGGCGATGTCTCAGCCGCTGCCTAACGGTGAATTTGAGTGGGTCGAGAATTTCGACGCGGCAAACCTAGATGACTATCTTGGAGACAACGGAAGGGGTATGGTTCTAGAGGTTGACATGGAATACCCAAAGGAACTTCACAATCTACACAACGGTTATCCGCTAGCACCGGAGAGCAAGGAGATTGGTGCCTCAATGTTGTCAGACTACGCGAAGGATATTGCTGATAAATTCCAGCTGACAATTGGAGGAGTAAGAAAACTGGTGAACTCCTTAGGTCCCAGGAAAAACTACGTCTTACACGCCCGCAATCTGAAACTCTACACAGAACTCGGAATGAAACTTACGAAGGTCCATAGAGCCGTCTCATTCAAACAGTCCCCTTGGCTTAAAAACTATATCGACTTCAATACGAAGAAACGGTCAGTTGCACGTAATACTTTTGAAAAGAACTTCTTCAAATTAATGAACAACTCAATCTATGGAAAGACTATGGAAAATCTTAGGAAGAGAGTTGACGTGAAATTGGTGTCATCGGAAAATGACCTCCTAAAACTTACAGCGTCGCCGTGCTTCCAGTCGCATAGAATTATGAATGAGAACTTAATAGTTGTAAAGCGAACGAAGGAAGTTCTAACTCTAAACAAACCGTGCTACGTTGGAATGAGCATCTTAGACTTATCGAAGACTCTTATGTATGACTTCCATTACAATACAATTAAGAAGGAGTACGGTGACAGGTCAAAGCTACTATTCACAGATACTGACAGTCTGATGTACGAAATAAAGACTGACGATGTGTATGAGGACTTCAGGAGGATCGGTGAGGAAAAAGACTGCTGGGACAACTCAGACTATCCGAAAGATTCCCCGTACTACTCGGCTCATAATAAGAAGGTGATTGGTAAGTTTAAGGATGAAGCCGGGGGAGTACCAGTGATTGAATTCGTTGGGTTGAGGTCGAAGATGTACTCCTACGTGAAGGAAAGTGGTGGAGGTGAAATGACCGCGAAAGGAGTGAAAAAGTATGTGATCAGAAACAAACTCACCCACGAAAACTTCAAGAACGTAATTAAGACGAGAGGTTTGATGAGACATAAGATGAACACAATCAGAAGCATCAAACATAAAATCGGAACTTACGAACTGAAGAAAATCACACTCAGCTGTTTTGATGATAAACGGTACTTACTTGAAGATGGTGTTACAAGTTACGCGTACGGACACCACTCAATAGAAAAATAAATTGTTAAATAATTCTGACAAATAATAGATAAAAAAATGAGGTAAAAAGACCACGGAAAATGGCCTAGAAAAAAATGGTCTAGAAAAATGAGCCCGCGTTTTTTGGGGAAAAATTTGGAAAACCGCTGACCGGAAGTGGGGTGGGATCGCGGGCTGAAAAAGTGGTCTAGAACCGCTACTTCCTATACTACTCGCATGTACCCGTGATTGTCTCAAAACTAGTGCTTGTCTTAACGAATATCTTATTATTATTTAATAAATGTACAGTCTGAGTAAAATCACTACATGTTACACCATGTTACACCACATGTTACAGTACATGTTACACTAAAAGTTCTATATTTTATTATATATCCTCACATGTTACAACATGTTACACCTACCTTTAAAAATATCTATAGTTCCTTTTAAAAATATAGGTGTAACATGTAGTAACATGTCAAGAACTATAGTAAAGTATAGTAATTTTAGTGTAACATGTAGTGTAACATGATGTAACATGATGTAACATGTGAAGATTGAGATTTGTTCTAACCTATAATCGTTGAAAATGTGCATAGAGAACTGAAAACCTTAAAAATAAATTAATCCTAACATAATTTAAGACACAACCAACCGATAAACGAGCAGAAATATCTCTTAGTTTATTTAATCCAAAAGAACTCAAGAAATCAAGCAGTTATGTGTATTTTATGAAATTAAATTCGCTTATTTTCCGGAGCAAATACTAAGTAAAACATTTTGAAAAGGGTGTTAAACCTAGAGGATTCTAAGTTGAAGCTAATATTAAATTTACTATACATTCAAAAGTATAAAAACATTTATAATCGTGTCCAAATTCAACGAAATTGCAAGGATAACCCGAGCTGTGGGCGGTAATATACGCCTATTTCCTATAATCGTACCATGGGAAGTCTCCCCCCCCGGAAAATTGTTTTGGGAGTCTGTTTCTACTGACATATGTGCCACTTGACTTTCATAACAACATAATAGAATAGCAAATTTTACATGTCCAAAAAATTTAATTTCTATCCCTTAAAGGTTAAGGGTTTGGCTTAATTCAGAGACAAAAAATACAACGGATAATCATTTTACCAAGTTAATTGTTCAGTCGTTTTCAAAACATAATTTTCAAATTAAAAAGGACTCTATATTAGGAACATAATTCAGGGTTTGATTAAACTTTTTGAAAGCCAGGGGGGTCGGTAGACGGGGGGCGGCTTAATGTAGGTGCCCATGTTTTAAGGAAAATTGTGATTAATTTATCCAATAAGGCTGCATTGACAAAAAATGTGGCAGTTAATAACAAAAAACTATCAGAGGGACAGATATGGCATATATAGATTATTACATTGTACAATATTTCATGACCGTCACATTTTTTCACATATTTTGTATATCATTAAAATTTTATAGTGCGAAATTGTACCTATAAAGTATGTTTTAATACGGTTTCAATATGCTTTTATAACGCATGTACCCGTAATTGTCTCAAAATTAGTGCTTGTCTTAACGAATATCTTATTATTATTTAATAAATGTATAGTCTGAGTAAAATCACTACATGTTACACCATGTTACACCACATGTTACAGTACATGTTACACTAAAAGTTCTATATTTTATTATATATCCTCACATGTTACAACATGTTACACCTACCTTTAAAAATATCTATAGTTCCTTTTAAAAATATAGGTGTAACATGTAGTAACATGTCAAAATCTATAGTAAAGTATAGTAATTTTAGTGTAACATGTAGTGTAACATGATGTAACATGATGTAACATGTGAAGATTGAGATTTGTTCTAATCTATAATCGTTGAAAAGGTGCATGGAGAACTGAAAACCTTAAAAATAAATTAATCCTAACATAATTTAAGACACAACCAACCGATAAACGAGCAGAAATATCTCTTAGTTTATTTAATCCAAAAGAACTCAAGAAATCAAGCAGTTATGTGTATTTTATGAAATTAAATTCGCTTATTTTCGATCCGGAGCAAATACTAAGTAAAACATTTTTAAAAGGGTGTTAAACCTAGAGGATTCTAAGTTGAAGCTAATATTAAATTTACTATACATTCAAAAGTATAAAAACATTTATAATCGTGTCCAAATTCAACGAAATTGCAAGGATAACCCGAGCTGTGGGCGGGAATATACGCCTATTTCCTATAATCGTACCATGGGAAGTCTCCCCCCCCCCGAAAATTGTTTTGGGAGTCTGTTTCTACTGACATATGTGCCCCTTGACTTTCATAACAACATAATAGAATAGAAAATTTTATATGTCCAAAAAATTTAATTTCTATCCCTTAAAGGTTAAGGGTTTGGCTTAATTCAGAGACTGTCTGAAAAAATACAACGGATAATCATTTTACCAAGTTAATTGTTCAGTCGTTTTCAAAACATAATTTTCAAATTAAAAAGGACTCTATATTAGGAACATAATTCAGGGTTCGATTAAACTTTTTGAAAGCCAGGGTGGTCGGTAGACGGGGGGGGGGCTTAATGTAGGTGCCCATGTTTTAAGGAAAATTGTGATTAATTTATCCAATAAGGCTGCATTGACAAAAAATATGGCAGTTAATGACAAAAAAACTATTAGAGGGACAGATATGGCATATATAGAATATTACATTGTACAATATTTCATGACCGTCACATTTTTTCACATATTTTGTCGATCATTAAAATTTTATAGTGCAAAATTGTACCTATAAAGTATGTTTTAATACGGTTTCAATATGCTTTTATAACGCATGTACCCGTGATGGTCTCAAAATTAGTGCTTGTCTTAACGAATATCTTATTATTATTTAATAAATGTACAGTCTGAGTAAAATCACTACATGTTACACCATGTTACACCACATGTTACAGTACATGTTACACTAAAAGTTCTATATTTTAT
>CACRXK020017220.1:0-10784 GCA_902702795.2 Paramuricea clavata
ATGGAGTTGAATATTTTAAGGAGTCAGGCATATCGTTTATGTATAATAGGAATAATAAAGGGCCCAAAATAGATCCCTGCGGTACACCACATTTTATTTTTCTCGGGCTCGATAAATGACCGTTTACCAGACATTGCTGCTCTCTATCATGGGAGTGGTTCTAAAGACTTTAATAGTAAAACAATGTACAAATTTATTCATTTATTGATTACTGGTGGCATTTTACCAGAGAAACTAAGAACTGTTTCAGACACTAAAACGACACCACTCCTTGTTCTTGGTGAAAAAGCATCACAAGTTTTAGACAGGGATTTTAAATTTGTGTACTACAAATAGTTATGTAATGAACTACAAATAGCTTTAACGATTCCTCACGGGATTATAGCCTGTTTACATTATAAGTGTACCCGTGGAAATTATGGAAAAACAGGCAATTGGCTAATCCCTGTAAATCTCTCTATTGTTGTAATACTATCTCTTTCAATTATGACAATCATACACTGTCAATTCTTTCATTATCAGACTGTTCAGAAACAAATACATTAAATTTTTCATACAACATTCGAGAAAACTGTTGCTTTACTTTCAATTTGCCTTTCGAATAAACATCAATCAGTGACTGTTGAACATTACACTCACAATTTCCCTCTTTGGTCATCTTATGTATCACATCATCACTGGCATCATCAGAGATAACGTTCTCCTTCAAACAAAACCACATCACCTTTAGTTGATCAAGGATAGGGTCTTGCTCTTTGTGGCAGGAAGTAGGGTGAACATCAAACGTTTTTAGTTTTTTAAAAACAATAGGGTATATGCACAACACATTTACATTGTATCCCAATGAACACATAATCCAATGGAGTGGAGCATATTGATAAATTGCTTTCCTGCACCATACGAGATGCATAAAAGCCCAAAGAACAGTGGAAAATCATTTTTTCCCGTTGTACTCCTTACATTCAACAGCAATGACAAAGCATGAGTACCACATAAAACTTTGTAGTCCACAGTCTTATGAATATTTGTTTGATGCAGATTGCTAACCAAAAGTGTCTCGACAACATTCTGCAGCAATGGGCATTTTTCCTGAAATATTACAACAAATTCTTTAAAGAAACTGTCATTTAACACTTGTTGATCTGGCAATGTCTTGTCAAAGGTTGTTCGAACACCTGTACATGTGATAGCTTTTAAAATCTGGAATTCTTCAATAATGATGCGTCTTTGTTTCTCAGATAAAGTGTCATGGTTTTGTTGTGATCTCAACCGTACAAGTTCATTCTCATACACTTTTATCAATGAGGAAAATAATGCATCCCTCTCTCTAGCTTCTCCTGCAAACTCTTCCATTAATTCACTCAATTCTTGATTTTCAGCTGTCATTTCTGAAGTTTTATCCCATATTTGAGTTATGACTTCATCAGTTGCAGCAATCATCATTTTGAGGTTATTTATTTCACGTTTAATATGTATATAAAAACATCAGAAAAGAAAGTTACACCAGACACCTCCCCCCTTATGAACAGACACCTCCCCCCTTATGAATAGATAATCTTTCCTAAGATGGTTGAAAGTCTGTTCTCGAACTTCCTTGATTGAGTGGCAGTGTTCTCCACTTGATGCATAAAATTGTTTCGTGTTGGAAAAAATTGTTTCGTATTGACAATGACATACACAATGAGTGGCAAATGCTCTTCCTTTGACAAGTAAAATCTTCTGACCAGTGTTAGACATAGTAAAAATATAGATTTACAAGGCCAGAATTTTAAGTATTTATACATTCGTCAATCATGTATGATACCAATCATGGATCCTTAAATTAAGATTTGAATGGTCTTCTAAAAAAACTAGAAAAGTGCAAATGCAATTCAGATTTATTCACATTTATTCTTTGAGCCCCCCCCCCAAAAAATATTGATTTACTTTTGACGGCCTTGTAAACACAAAATATTAATATGCATTCTGTTTTATGATGTCTAATGTATGTTACTGTAACACATTCCTCTATGGATTCAATACTTACTTTCAGGAGAATCTACATACAACACACTGGCAAACAAAGATTTTGGTCTAATGTTGACATAAAAGACCCTGTGACACGAGTTAAAGAATACAGTATTTCTAATTTCGCACTAAAATTGGTTGTAAGATTATTTAAAAAACTCATTAATAATTCATGAAGAAAACACAAAGAAAAATCATAAGCATGTCGTATCTGTATATGTGATACAGATTCACTTTGATTTACATAAACTTTAACTTTGATTTTCTCGGCTTAGACAACGTTTATTTTTAAAATTACTTCGCCAATGAACTCATAAGATGAGTCATTTTTTAAGTTGTTTACAACATTCGCGTCTGTGTTGTATCAGATATACAATATCTGATACAACACGGCCGCTCATGTTGTAAACATTACTTAGAGATTATTTTATCAAAGGATACCCTTTCTCCTGTGTGCGTTTTGTTTTCACTGAAGGGAACGCCCGTTTTAATGCTCTTGTTAACATTGTCTTTGAAGTTTCAGAAGTATTCCCCTCACCAACTAGTGACAGTGCTTTTACTTGCTGGATTGTACAACCTGCTTTCTCTTCAAATCTTTCTTCCAGTCTTTCTTCCAATAACTCTTGCCTTATTTTCACTTCTCTACCAGATGGCTTCTCTCCTAGTATAAACCAAATATGGAAAAAAAACATTTATACTGTATTTCATTTCTAATGCATGTTTTCTGTAACATATGACAGCCAAAAGATTGTTGTATGGAGAAAATGACTTAATTCATCAACTCAATATCATTCAAAGCCCTGTCTCACACTGGGAGCTGGTGCAGTACCAGTCACATGCTTGACATTTATCTGTCCACAATGCTTGCTTTAGTGATTTTTCTGTGTTGGTGTAATGTACTCAGGTGAATATTATGCTTGTGATGTTACTCTGAGTGTATATCCACACCGGGCAAGCTTGAAAAATATGCCTGTTCAAGCATGTGATATTTTGGAACAGAATCTAGGTGTAATGTGTGTTGGTGTAATGTGGTGTAATGTGGATATACTCGGTTTATTACAGACAGACATTGCACAACCTAGCTAACATCTCTACTTTAACTTTTCCTAATAACAACGGGGGAGGGGGGTTGGGCAAGTGGGACTTATGTAAAGCTACGGTGAGCAATATTGCGAAGGCCCTGGCTGTAATAGTTTTAAAATATGATAAAAATCTCCAGCAAAAGATATTACAGTATCAAATATATAAAATATATACTTTTAATAATGTGCGTATTAATTTAAACAAATACAATGTATCAAATGAAAATGTTTGGTATTTACAGTAATTATAAATATATTTGCTTACCAATTTGAAATCGCTTTGTATTCAGAAGATTTTTAGACTTTGATTCCGGTGTTAACACGTGTTTTCCCGTAAAATCGAGGCTCCTTCGACTGGATTTCGGCTTCACCGTCTTAGACGCCTCTATCACACCAGAACCATCTTCTTCAACAACCGAAACATCGTGTACACATCCTAAAACTGCCTCAAAATGCTCTTTGTCAATTTGCATAGCCTTGCTAGACTCTGCCATGCTGTTTGCATGTAATTCAATACCATTTTGATGAATATTTTACGTCATGCAAGTTTTTGACTTATATTGACAACTTTTCGAACGCGTTCTGCCCGTCCCTCAAATTTTACCCTTGACCATTCCCATCATGCACCATTTAATTAATGCTCATTTGAGGTACTGGGTATGAGTCAGCCACACTACATTGTAAATATAACTATTACTTTCATTACTTTTGACCACAAGTCTTACATATGTAAAAAGAACTATATACATACAATTTATGAATACTAATATACACTGAAGCACTTAACATGTGCTGCATATATGATTTTAACAGGGCTGTACATTTTAGTGTGTTTTAAACGGAATGGATCTTATTTTGGATGCATAGGCACGCTAAAATGAACAGTATAGAATTAATAGTATTTCGTATTAATATTACAAACTGTTTCAAAGGGCATGTAGATGTATGTTTACTTTTGTATAAAATTTATGTCAGATAATATATTATAAGCTGAGTGTTTATCAGAACATAATCACTTAAAGCAGAGGTCATTAAAACATAGATACCGATTCCGCTTTGTCAGTTTCACGTCTCCTTCACAATAGAACATTTTGTACGCAAGCTATTTTTATACAATCATCACTTCAGAGATGTCATTATAAATTAACTCAACAGGAAGTTATTACAAACTATGTGGGACACACCCTAAATTAAATTGCTATTGATAACAGAACATTAACTCATTAAGTCTCATTGCGCCCTGGAATTGGGAACGGGGTAAGTCTCATTGCGCCCTCATGCGCCCTGGATAACACGTCAACTTCCGGGCACTATTGTCTAGCGCGTGTTTATCGGGTTGCCTAGCAACAGTCACAAGTATAAAGTGCAAAATTCAGGCTTTCAAACGATACATCATGCAAGAAAATTGATCAAAAGTTTGCAAAGATTTTCGATTTTAAAACTCTATTTTTTTACAAAACCTGTGACAACCGCAAAGTGTCACAAGATAGGACTTTGCAGCAAGTTTTAAGGATGAAAAAGAAGTGGTTTTTAAAGAGTTTTACATATAAAATATATTGTAAAACATAAGGGAGTGTGCATATGTTTCAAGTCAAGTTCTTGTCCAAATCAAGTCGCGCGATTTTCAGCCAGAAAAACAGCAATTTCTTTCAATCTAACGGAAAAGTGAAGTGGGAAATCGCAAGAAACATGAACACTAAATCCAAGTGAGTAGTTACGATTTTTTTGAGCGTGTTTTTGAATGAAAATACCTGGCATGTTTTCATGAAATTCGATATAGCATTAAAGCAAATTCAATCTAGTTTAAAACTAAGTTTTTAGAAGAACTTTTCGTGCATTTTATGGCATGATTTGACTGTTTTCGTGACCCTACTGTTGGTCGTCTTGCTCAAGTTGTTATTTTAGCTGAAGTACTTTCAGAAGACCGTAGGTTCAACTTGTCATGTGCGTATATACATTTTTGGCAAGAAAAATTTCGAGTAAAACCGCATTAAAACTAAGTAGAATACTCTACAATGAATACTATATCTGTTTCTATAAACTTTGTCTCGAAACGAGCTCTCATTTCAGAGATAATGTGGTTTAAAATCAGTGTATTGAATTATGCCGTTACTTGGCGCGTGCGAATTCTGAACCTTCATGACAGGGATTTGAAAAGCTTCTAAAATACACTTTATTGCTTCATATATCCCCATAAAATTTTTAAATCAATAAAGCACATCATAAAACTAATGTACGCTCATTTTCTAAGAAGTACTCATCGATTACCTGAAGGAAAAGTTTAAAATAGGTCAGGAGAGTAGTTTACAAAATGCCGTTCTCCTCTGAAATGGCTTCTTTTGCGGGAAGCCATTAAATTTATGTACTTTCCAAAATTGTAATTTAGTCGCTTTTTTGGTCTCATTGTTCACTTATTTATCATGGAATTACTTCGCTTGAGCTCTTTTAATAATATCTGCAAGATACTTTGCTATTTGGTGAAATAAAAGCTATATTTTTAGCAGTTTATCTTTTGAAAACTGCATGCGCAACAAAGTGTCACCAATGTGTTTACTCTCGTCTGACAAACAACCAAAGATGAAATACTTTATTTCACTCTTTTATAGCAATCTAAAATGCCTAAATATTAGATAATTCATTTTATTTGAGCATACATATTATATTTTTATACAATTGGTCCTATACAATTTCAAGCTAGAGTCAGCTAGATTTCAAACTAGAGTCAGATTTCAAAAGAAACCGCCTGTCTGACATTTTACAGCAACCTACATTGGCGCACACAAAGTTTTAGCCACAAATCCGTTGTTTTCTCAACAGAAACAAAAGGAATTTCAGTTAAAATTCTTACCTGATGAATATTCAAAAGTGTTTATCTCTTTTTGACGACTTTCAGTGCTCTTAATAGCGAAATAAAAAGCCTTTTGTTTTGTCACCGCACGCTGCGTTTGAAAATGCCGGCTGTCAAAGTCAGAATTGAAAACACCTCAAATATTTTAAAATTTTCTCACCTTTTTCATCCTTTGTTTATATTTTAATTAGTAATTTTTGTACTTCGTGTTTTTCCAAACATATTTGAGCTATTTAAAAACTTCAAAGAGGTACAAACACTGTGTTTTTGGGTTACAGAGTTTTTGGACTTGAACAACAAGTTCTGAAGTTCAAGTTCTCCATTGTAAACTAGATGTCCTGAGTGTGCCTGAGCTATGCCCAAGCAAATTTTTATAGCGTTTCATTATTTTGTAATTTATACCCTACAAGATGAAAACTAATTTGAAAATAAATGTGTACCAATCCAGGAATCAAAAAATATTTCTCCATTTATGTTGGGTTATTGAATTATTGCCCTTCAGATGTTGGGTGTCATGAAGAAACAAAATGTCAGAGACTTAAATTTACACAAACCAAGAATTCTCACCCAAAAATCTAATGATATATTTAAGTGTGGGAGCTCATTTAAAATAGAATTGATTAATCATTTATCATTTTAACCCACTGCAAAATTTCAAGGTTTTTTATAACATTGATCTTGAGATATGGGTATTTTTGTAAAAGCAGTTGACAGAAGTTGACAGTAACTAATATTCGCCATTTTCCTTGCAACTTGGGGAGTGCCAATGTTGCAACAGTCTGCAACTTAACGAGTTAATAGCAAAAAAAAATATTGTCGTTTATAGCAAGACATTAAAATGTGCTGTCTTGCAAATAATTTATTTCACCGTCAAGGGAATCTGACGAGAGGGAATCAATGGAAAAATGGCTGCGAACGTTGTTTAACACAAAAAGTTTGTCATAGACGGAAGGACGTCTTCTCCTCCTCCTCTGGATGGCGTAAAAGCAGGCGATGATGAATGCTGCAGCACCGGCTGGTAGGATTGAGAGCACTAATAAAATGTGATTCTCACTGGTTCTGATCGGAGAAGGGGTCGATGCGTTTGCGGGAGGGGTCAAGACGCTTGCAAAGCAAGTGACGGGAGTGGATCCGTGTTGTATAAGCGATGTAGTAGCCGGTGCTGTGAGCTTGACTGTAGGCAGTGACTTGATATGTTTACCTCAGCACGCAATGGTTTGGTACAATCGAGGGGGTTGTCACAATGATCAATATACCTGATTCTGGGAAAGTCCATCATAATGGCTGAGAGGTTTACACGCATAATGTTATTTCTTTTCAAAATGAGGACTTAACCGAGTTCCGTCTTGCATAGCGGGGAAAGGTGGAAAGACCCAGTCCCGAGCAATCCAGAGTATGGAAACTTTTGAGCTCAATACAATGATACGCAAATGATGACTTTACGAGCATGAACAGTATAAAGACTAACATTTTAGACAACATGTTTTAACAGTAAACCTTGTTCTGCATTTTCCCGCGAAAACGTTTATTCACGTGAGACTTTTTAATGTTATTCTATAAAATGTAGCTAAGAGACCTAGAGTTAATGCGATAGAGCTAGTCATAGCTTAATGTTGGATCGTTTAGATGAGTTCTAGTATCTGTTGCCAATGTAGATAAAGAATTGTTTGTTGAATTGTTGTATATAAATAAATGGTTTCACATGTTAGTTGTTTTATTGCAATGGAAGTGATACTAGATGAATTCCAAACATGGGAGCGTTGATATTGACATGAGAACACTATCACATCATGTCAATGATTTACTTGAGCACCACGAGGCGTTGTGCAATCAAATGGTAGTGAATGTTAATTCTAATGAAAATGCATGTTTTTAACACGATCAACGTGACCAATCTTGGCCGTGCTATGGCCTATCTGACATTAGTTTATTTGATGCATGCCTCTGAAGATACTACGTGTAGGGCAGTTCATTTGGTTGCGGCCCCATTGAGAAGTTTTGATCTAAGTGCATATCGAATTGAAGAGAGTTTTTTTCTGTAGAATGATTTCTCGGATCTGGTTATAAAACGAGCGGACGCGGCAAATAATAATGCAGTGTGTGTTGTGCACATGAACACGATGGACGTGAGATTTAAAATGCCAGCAAATTTTTATATTTGTGGACACAGTCAGAGCGGGACATCTTATTTGGTTCGTTCCATGTTACGGCATGCACAGGAACTATTTAATCCCGTGCCAACTAAAATAATATACTGCAAATATTCGTGCTTTTAATAGCTTGCCTCATTAGGAGAGCTTGCCCATATAAGAAGGTATTCGTTCCCAGTTTTTTTGTGAAGCGTCGGGTGCTTGAAACTTGAGCGTCGGTTTATGGAGTTTTGAAACAGATTTAAAAGCCGTTTCTATTTGTTTTGATGGATATATTAATTCAAGTTTGGTTTGGATGTTGTGAATACACTATATATTACTTACAAAAGTCGTCATATTCTGTGAATAAAGAATAGCGTATAAATCGATCCAAGAATCCTTTATAGGTGAGTTTATTAAAATATTTACAATTATTATATATTTTCACAGCTAATATAACTCACCCCAGCTAAATTTAATGTTATAAAAGAATAAAATGTCTATATTGATCGCCAGTTCTGCTATTTTTACATTTTATTTACACAAATTGGCTTCAATTATTCCTATATTTACATAAAGCAGGACAGCTAGAGCAATTAAAGCCCTGGTTAATAGTGGTTTGTCGGTGATCATTGCTATATGGCTATTGGCTGATACGGCTCAATAGTAACTGTGCATTTTATAATACTGTATTATTATAAGGTTATCTAACTAAGAAACAAAATATTTTCTTCAACGTTTCAGGCAAAGTCCCTTTGTCAAGAAATTATGCACAGCTACTATTTGCATTGCTTAATTAACCTGTATTAAAACTGTCACCCCACTGCTATAGTGAATATAATTTAATTATATTTTTCCTTAAATTTGTTCAACAAAGCTTTAGCATACTTTAGCTTCTTGACAAGAGGCTTTGCATCTCGACATGAGGCAATGTCATCTTGAGTAGCAACTTTGCAGTTATGCTTGATAAAAAAATCTTTCTCGCATTGACTAAGCTTTATAATGCCACTGCTGTTTCAATACCCTTGTTTCCATTATTGCCACTTGCTTCATGTGATCTTTGGGCATTGTCAAACCGAACGACCTCTGCCGTTCTTCCCAAAACAAATTCTAGAAACCTCCCAATCTTTGTGATGCATGAGTCATTCCTATGTATGTCTGTAGTCTGGTCTAGTGGATTATCGTTTGTGGTTCCTGATGTGTTTTGTTGTTTGTGTTTGGAACAGAAACAACACTCTCTTGTTGATTCTTTTCATCATTGACATTGTCATCAAGTGCATCCAGTTGTAATTCTGATACATTATCAGGGACCAATTGAAATGTTAGAATGTTCTCTTCTGTTGTTTTTGTAGCAACAGATTCTTCTATTTCATGTTCTGTTATTGTACTGTCCATGAATTTAGGATTGTGTTGTTCTGGCTCAAGGTTGCAATCACTTTCCATTTCCAATCTGCTCGCAGATGAATGCTGTACCACATTCATGTTTCCATGCTCATCTTCAATTCTTAACACTTTTATAGGTAGTGTCGCACCCAACCGTATACATTTCTCCCAACATTCTTCAAGGTATTTCTCTTCACTTTTGAAATTACTTGATCAAAATTGATGAAGTGAAGGACCTTCAGCATGATTATCTGGGGGCTTCTCGCCATCATAACATTCGATGTCACCATTCTTGTGGTCCATCCACCAGCTTCCCTTTCCAGTCAACAGAAAATCACTTACTCTCTCAAGGTGGGCTTGCCAAGATCGGATGTGCTTCTCTATGTTCTCATGTGGAATAATTGTATTTCCATATAGTGGAAGTGAAGATGCAAGCTTAGAAACAGTTGCTTCTTGCTTGGAGATACACAAACTTTGAAAAGCTGCCATCTGTTTCTCAGTCTGCAGTCTGACAAAGATGTTACCAATGATGTGACTGGGGTGAAAAGATGTTGCCTTGGTGATGTTAGTGATTGTGTTAAACACTCTTTCTTGCTCTTCAACATTGGTGGATCTTCCATTGATTAAGCGATGCTGCATGAGATGTTATGTCATGGAAATAATTGCCATACAGCTTTCGGGTTGTCATTTCCTTCAGCCTAAAACAAATACTTCCTGGCATACAATCTCATGATACCAAGTCATATTGTGGAGTCACAGGGCTGATTTGGGGGTTCTTTTGTTCTCTGAGCTGTATACAAGCCTCTGAATTTCTACCAATGAGGTCAGGAGCTGTCAGACACGGTGAGATGATATCTTGGCAGAATGCTGTGCAAGAATGACTATAGCATGGCGGTAATCAAAAGTCCGCTTGGTATCTTTTCCTT
The DNA here is from genome assembly GCA_902702795.2 of Paramuricea clavata. NCBI lineage: Eukaryota > Metazoa > Cnidaria > Anthozoa > Malacalcyonacea > Plexauridae > Paramuricea > Paramuricea clavata. Next base: position 10,376 of record CACRXK020017220.1, read on the forward strand.
GCATTGAAAGTTTGATGACTTCTTCTACGTCTTTAGCTTCTTCTCTTGGCAGGTGGACTGGGAGTTCTGTCAGGACATTCTCTATGTGTTTGCCAATGTTGTGTGGAGGTTCAAAGTTATTTAAAAAAAATTTTTTTCCTAAAAATGATCCAAAACAAAAATCTAACTTCACAGTGTTGTTCAGGGTGGTCACTCAACCAAGACAACACTCTTCTTTACTGAACTGTTACCATAGTAACCAATATATGCCACGCCCAAAGGGAAAAAAAGGGTCAACTTTCAAACATGATAACTAGGTGAGAATAAATGATAGAAGTCTAAAATAACTTTTATTTTGTAAGTTACAATAGTGTCTAGGGAATGAACTAGAATCATTGCCTTACTGCATATAGAACAACTATTATCACGA
>CACRXK020017221.1:0-10784 GCA_902702795.2 Paramuricea clavata
AGGAAACATAATGGAAAATTTAAAGAATATATAAAAAAAGTCATGTTAGTAGTTCAGAGTGCAACCCAACCTCGCAAGCCAGGCTGCACTTGGACTACGGCAAAGACCTGATTGGAGTTCGTCCCGTAACCCCCCAGAAATTAGGGGTCATTCTAATTGTTTCCCCCTAGCTTGTATTAAAATTGCCTTGTTTTATAAATATCTTGTTTTCGCTTTCTAGCTATTGTAATATTTATGAAACAAGGCAATTTTAATACAAGCTGGGGGTGACAATTACCTCTAATTTCTGGAGGTTCATGTGACCAGCCCCAACCAGGATTTTGCCGTAGTCCAAGCACAGGCAAAGAGCCTGTCTTAATTGCAAGGTGGAATGCAACCTCATCAGAGTGGTCTTGTCAACAACATGTCCACTACTATTGTAGGTGTACGGTATGCAAAATTCCCTTGCCTAATGATTGTTGCCTTATTGAATTATTTAGATTTTGACAATTAATATAACAAAACACTTAATTATTTACAAGAACCTTGGGAAACAGTGAGTTTGGTTGACCTCAAACTGTGACTTTTTTTGGCCACAAAACTAATTGTTTCAATAGTCTGGTACCACTAAAAAAGTGATGAACGTAGCGACACAGAAACAAGAGGCCAAGGGATTAATGAGGGTCTTATGGACTAATAGACTATCTTCTGAATATTTGCAAATAGTTAACAATTATTTACCAAGGTGGAGGTGAATAGCGGAAAAACATTGACTTAGACGTGAATCGTTTTTAATTGCACTTTCACCGAAACGGAGGTGAATAATTGTTTTTGCATATATTCCTAAAATTTGATGAAACTACACCACATGCAATGTTATTTTCGATATTTCCAAATGTATATTTATACAAAATAAATCTTTTCATAATGAAAACTTTTTGTTTTGTTTACCAAGAAAAAGTTTCTGTCATGTCAGTTTTGCTGAAATGGCAGGATTCCGACTTGCTTGAAATGACGATCTGAGTACTGTAACCATTCAAATTGCACCAAAAGCACTATCCACCTTCTGAGGATATGCTAATATCAATTATAGACATTTTTTCTGTGTTGGTGTAGTGTACTCAGGTGATTATGATGTTTGTGATGTTACTCTGAGTGTATATCCACACCGGGCGAGCTTGAAAAATATGCCCGGCCATGGTGGGATTCGAACCTACGACCTTTGGAATACTAGCCCAATGCTCTTCCAACTGAGCTACGCGGTCAGGACGGTTCGAGTAAGTGATATTTCGGAACAGAATCTAGTTCCTTCGATACCAATGTATTCTAGTAATATGATTTTTTTTCTGTGTTGGTGTAGTGTACTCAGGTGAATATGATATTTGTGGTGTTACTCTGAGTGTATATCCACACCGGGCGAGCTTGAAAAATATGCCCGGCCACGGTGGGATTCGAACCTACGACCTTTGGAATACTAGCCCAATGCTCTTCCAACTGAGCTACGTGGTCAGAACGGTTCGAGTAAGTGATATTTCGGAACAGAATCTAGTTCCTTCAATACCAATGTATTTTAGTAATATGATTTTTTTTCTGTGTTGGTGTAGTGTACTCAGGTGAATACGATATTCAGGTGAATATGATATATGATATATACACCAACACAGAAAAAAATCATATTACTAGAATACATTGGTATTGAAGGAACTAGATTCTGTTCCGAAATATCACTTACTCGAACCGTCCTGACCGCGTAGCTCAGTTGGAAGAGCATTGGGCTAGTATTCCAAAGGTTGTAGGTTCGAATCCCACCGTGGCCGGGCATATTTTTCAAGCTCGCCCGGTGTGGATATACACTCAGAGTAACACCACAAATATAATTATAGACATGATTATATGTGTATATATATATTACGTCATAATTTTCATCTGTTGATTCTTCTTCTGCATTTCTATTGTCAACAATGATTCTGTCCTAAAAAGAAGCAAATTGGTTAAATCAATTACAGCCTACAGGGCAGTATTGACAAATTATTTATGAAAATTATTATTTCTGAACAATACCTGCTGGTCTGGCTCTTCAACTTCAGATTCGAATCTTTGGCTCTGTGATACACTGCTGTCTGAGTCACTGAAGTCAGTGTCTTGTCCGTTTGCGTCATGTTGAAGATGGTCAATGCTCTCCTAAAGTGTAACGTTAAGCTAAGATAATTAATCAAGTACTATTGTTTCTACGATACAGTCCTGGATTTAACTGCGACGATTATAATTTGCTAAAGAAGAAAGGTCATTAAACACGAACAAATCTTATAAACGAACTTGTATACAAAAATATACATACCTCGTCAATATTTTTACGTATCTGCTCATCAACTTCAAACTGCAATCGTTGACGTTTTCTGTAAACAGTTCTTCTTGGAATAGTATCGTTGCCATTGACTGTATACTGTTTGTAAGGTCCTCTTGTATTCATCCTCTTCTTGGCAACAATTTTCGAAATATTTTAAGCCAATATTGAATCGATATTTTTGCGTTTTACACAATACTGTGTAGTCCAGATATTGATGAATATGTAAATACGTTCTTATTGACCAGCGGTTTGCCAATTGGCCAATTAAATCCCGAGTAAAATATCGCGCGAAATTTGATTGGTCTACGAAAAGCGTAACAGTCACATGACAATATTTAGCTTGTTTATCATTGCAAATCATTGCATCATTTGCACGCTGAGGTTTCTTCTATACTGTGCACTGCTACCATAATCAAATTTAGCGGTAAGTGTATACTATAAATACGCCTCGGTATGCTATAAACTTTGAAAACGATTTATACGATATTCATAGATTTTTTTATCAAGCACGTGGCAGTTTGGCTGTGACAAATCGCAAATAAAACTAAAAAATTTTAGAATGCTTAATTAATCACATAAACGTGAATAAAAATGTGGTATTAGTTGTGACAAAATGCCTTGGTTTACTTAATTAATATAAACTAATTAATATATTGTGAGGGTTTAAAATAAGTTTTCTCTCCGAATACGCGAGATTGGCGTCCTATGCCATGCTGGCCCACACATAAGAGGGGAGGCCGCTGAGGCCAGCAGGATTGACCAGGGGATTGTAAATTCACCCATGGTTTCTTGATTTTGTTTTTACATATAGCTATAATGAAATATGGTTTGAGTAATGTATATATATATACGCATGCAGTGTAAACTATATTAAAGCAAACAGTGTCTTAGGGGCTGTTTATATGAGGCGAGCCAGCTCGGGTACCCGAGCTAGCTCGCTTTAGGCGGGATCCCGTCTTTGTTAATATTTCCTACTAAATTTCATGTTGCGTTTATATGAGAACCGAGCTGGGCCCGCCTAACTGAGGTCCCGCTTCGTGTGACCCGAGACCTCGGGTAAACTGGCTGGGTAGTTTTCCATATAAACGCAACAGGGAGGGCTAGCCCTCCTAGTAGGGCTGGAAATTTAGCAAATACGCATGCGCAAATAATTAGAATAATTCAGAATGCACAGACAACTCCCATATAAGGAACCAACTTCCATATATGGAGTTGTTTACGCAAAAAAAAATTAGAACAAGAAGAGCCAGCCCTTCATGTAAGTTTCATATAGACACGTGGTGAAATTCATCTCGGGGATGCGAGCTGGCTCGGGTACCCGGGCTGGCTCGCTTCCATATAAACAGCCCCTTAAATTTGAAAGGACTAAAAAATCACTTTGTTATATAATTATTTTATTGTTAACAATATGTTATCTACAGGCACTGGTGAATACTTACTTTAATATACTAAGCCAAAATTTAATTTATGTTTTATTATTCATTATTTCATAATGTATTGTCCTTTTATTTTTTGTGTAATTACTGTTTATGGGGTATTTGATACACAACTTTATCTATTCATGAGTGTTTTGTAACAAATTTGGTTGTGATTGATTATGTAATTAACAAAGTTAAAGGAAAATAACTTAAGCAAGTCAACATAATTTGGTTATCGATACCACAGATTACTGTATTTATTATAGGTATATTATAGGGCAGTGCTGTAGATTAAAGTTAGTTCCTTTAGCTATACATATATATTATTTTATATAATTATATGACACAAATCTTAATTTCAGATGTATATGAAACAATAAAGGGTCATTTAGAAAATTATTTGAAGACTGGTGATACCAAAACACCTAACAGGGGGAGGGGTCAACGAGTTCCTAAAAAGAATTCCCGGTATGCACTTCAAACTGATTCGGAAAATAATGACACCTCCAGTCCTAAAAAGGTTTGTTTTAATGATAAAGCAGTATGTGAATGTGAAATACAAATTCTATAGCCAGTAATGAGCTCCAAGATTTGTTCTGTCCTCAAAGCATACAGTCTATAGTAAAAGCTGGTGACATGGTAGAATCTTGGTAACTTTATAATCTGATGGCAAAGCATGGTTGAACATACCATAATTCTGCATGTATGATTGTATTTTAGAATCCACAGAAGAAGCTTAAGTACACAAAACCTGCCAATGATGGTAATTTGGTGAACCTAGTGCAAAACAAATATGGGCTGGGTGATGAATCTGTAAGTAAATAAATATTTTTTAAAATAATGTGAAACATACTGTACTGTACAGTGCAGTGAGAAGTTAATTTGTGACAAGTGTATTAACTTATTAACCACTAGTATTGTACTCCACAACTGTCGAGTAAAATCGCCTGGCATTAGACAGAGTAAATATAGGGCACATTGGTGTGTGTGCATTGCCTGCTGGTGGTACTTACAGTGGTACTGCAACGGTTTTTTGTGCTACACCTGAAAATTTGTATTCTTAAATCTTAACATACAAATACATGATTGTAGGATAGGGAAGGGTCAGACGATGATGATTTCACAAAAACGAACAATGTACAGAAGTTGTTGGATCTCCGAGGTGAAAATAAGAAATTGCGGGAAGAAGTCAGAGATATGAGACACGAGATCAAGGATATGAGAAAGGTTATTTCTAATATGAGAGGTAAAATAATTATGTTTAATAATTATTGCTGTAATGGTGTCAGTTTGATTTCCATCAATTTAACACAGAGCATATTTTTTTACTAAAACTTGTCTTGTAGTACCTCTTGTAGTTTCTGCTTGACACATATACATAAAGTGTAAATTGGCTTTTAGTTAGCGTAGTAAGAGACTGGGCAACAATGAAGAAAAGCTTGTCCCTCGGAAATGCAGCTTTTTACATAATTCAATTCAAATAAATTATTCTCATGAAAAGATGAGGGCAAGCTTTTCTTCATTGTTGCGCAGTCTCTTACATCGTTTATGTATCAGACTGCGCACAGGCTACTTCTAGTTAATTTCAAAAAATTTATTCCATTATTTGTTGCAGTGTGTCAGGTAATACTGTACCAGCTGTCTAAATTCATTGGTCGCACTGGATTTTCTATTCCCTGAATATTGCAATATTGCCATCAATCTTACATAATTCATTGGCTAATTGCACCAAGCAAGTGCAATCGAAATGCGCAAGTTTCCTTCACAAGTTGCAACTGTTATTAATGCTCAAGTATGGTACCTTCATTTTGTCAAACAGCAGACAAAATATTATACTATCTAGTTTGTTTTCAATTTGTCAGTGTTTCATGATATGTGAATTTAAGCTAATGACAGTTGCAACTTCCGAGGGAACTTACACGTTTCAATTGCAACTTAGATGGAGCAATTAGCCATACTATTTACTGCATGCTGTTTTCTAACATCAGTTTGTCAGAGAAGCCTGAAAAATAGGGATGTGTTAGTGTATGCTGAGATGCTTGTGCTTTTTTTAATGCAGATTTGACAAATGTAAATCAAGCTCTAAGTGAGTTAACCAAAACAGTTAACTTAATGAGAAAACCCAAAACCTGCTCTACGCCATCTTCCTCATCTTCATCTTCACGTTCATCATCACCATCAAGAACACCCTCAGGTTCAAAACCAACGATGGAACCAGTTTATGTGCAAGGTTGTGATGAAGATAAAAGTGGTGAATTGGCGGAAAGCAGTAATATGGTACGTCTTGTGAGAATATTAATGTATACAGACAGTGTATTGTTATTTGTGATATTGGTTTGCAAACTCTGAAACTTGGCATTTTCCAACCTGGTACAATGCTGTTGGTTAATAATAGATTAAAGACATACGGGTTATAATTATGGTGGATAAACTGGATATGATTTTAGTCTGTGTTGTCAATCTTTGGGACTAGTGTTTTTGGATAGCAGTGTGTTATCAGATTTGAAAGGAGCAATAGTTGAGTAGATATTGTAAAACTTGACATGTACAGCCTACTAATTTATTGAACAGGGGCAAGTTGTATCAGGGCCGATCGTATCTAGGTCGGATAGCACTATCCAGCCGATAAGTTCCTCATAAAATTGTCTACTGATTGATAGAATCCAGATTAAACTTTAACTTTTGTAAGTTAAAGTTTCATTTTATTAATTCTCACAATTAATTCATTCATTCATAGTTTGATAGTTTTAGAGCATTTTGAAAACAAAAACGCTATCTGACCGATAGTGCTATCCGGCCTTATTCTTAATTGATTTTCCTAGTTAGTTTTTTCAATTAAAAGGGTTTTAATGCGCCTTAAAAACCATTGTTCAACAGGCTGAACTGTGCCTTTAACATCTGGCCTTGATACAACTGGCCACCAGCTCAACTTCATTGGCATAGTTTTGAGTTCCTTATAAATTCTTGTGTTCCTTATAAATTATGAATTAATTTCTTGATGAATAGTAACAAACATTCTTATTGAATCAGGTGTTGCTTTGTCCTGGCATTCAAGTCCTGAAGGCTCAGAAAAAAATGTTGGACACATGTGGTGACGTAAAAGTGTACACATACACCCTAATGGAGATGCTATGGTCCAGAGAAATAATGGCCACCCATTCAATGACTGGCAAATCCTCTAATGCCCATAAGGACAAAAAGTGCCAAAGCCATGCTTGGATCCAGTAAAAGTGAAAGCATTGTGTGGTAAGTTGTTCACTAAAAATTAAAAACATGGCCGGGTGGAATTATTTGTTGTTGTAAATGTTGTTGTTGTTGTATGTGGCATTTTACAGAGTAGTTTGGTCTTATATAAACATATTATAATCATGTCATTCTTTTTAAATAATATCTTTTTTATATTATGCTGTTTCAGATTTGGTGATGAGAAAATATAAGTTGCCAGATGAACAACGCGTCAAGAATATGATTAAGAAAAAACTGGCAAATGTAGAAAAATGTGAAAAACTTAAAAAGGCAATGTCTGTTCAACAATGAGAACTTGTGGACTTAATGAACAATGAATGTGGACCTACAAATATATATTTGTTGTTATAAATTGTATTAATCATTTACTGTACAGTTTGAATTATTCCTTTTATTAATATTAATAATGTCTTCTATTTCAGTCTCATGTTTTAGCAACTAGGCACCCAACCACACATGCATTGCACACATGCATTGGGTTTAATGGGAATTCTAATTGGATTCAATGGGAATTCCAATTGGATTCAATGGGAATTCCAATTGGATTCAATGGGAATTCCAATTGGATTTAATGGGAATTCCAATTGGATTTAATGGGAATTCCAATTGGATTCATGGGAATTCCAATTGGATTCAATGGGAATTCCAATTGGATTCAATGGGAATTCCAATTAGATTCAATGGGAATTCCAATTAGATTCAATAGGAATTCCAATTAGATTCAATAGGAATTCCAATTGGATTCAATGGGAATTCCAATTGGATTCAATGGGAATTCCAATTGGATTCAATGGGAATTCCAATTGGATTCAATGGGAATTCCAATTGGATTCAATAGGAATTCCAATAGGAAATTGGGCCAATTTCCAATAGGAACCAATTGGAATTGGAATTCTAATTCCAATAGGAATTCCAATTGGATTTTTTTGTAAGGGACATCCTACTGGGTCTGTCAGTGCGAGGTGTTGTGGGGTCAGAGACAAATGCCTTGAAATCTGGAATATTAATTTCTTTATCAGACCATGTTTCAGTTAAGAACATGAAGTCTGTTTTCATAATATTATCAGTAAAGTCATTGATTTTCGTTTTATCACCAAGGACATTATGTGATTGGTTAGCTGATAACTTTTTTGGATTAGTTTGGCTAATAACACATTTAGAAAAACATAGGGGCTAATAATAATTATCAATGTTTTCCTAACCATCAATGCTCAATAACTATAATTTTCATCACCAATCTACACTATTCGAAATGGACTATGTTCTGGGAAATTCTTTAGGGTAAAATGTTGATAATTATAAACAATCCCTTTGTATAAGGGACTGCTCATTATTTATTGTACAGGGGGGGGGGATTGAGGAGAAACTGGGGGACCTGTAAATTGTTTTAAACCTGAAAGGGGGACTTTGAAAAATACAGAGAGACAAAAGAAGGGGGGGGGCTTTGAAAATATTTACGAGTTTTAAAAATGTATCACAAAACAAATTACTATCTATTCATAAATGGAGCCAAACAAATAGTCTCTCATGTTCATGCCGGTAAATAGACAATTCCCATTATGGACTAATTTTGAAACTAGACATAGAGATGCAAATAAATCACCACGGCTAGAAAGAGCATACTAAAATGAGTAAAATTGCAAAGTTTGGTTGCAAAATGTTGTAAAATCCGGAAAATATGGCCTAGCTTGCAAAGTTTGCAAATTTTGTATAGTTTTGTATTGCATGCAGAAATTGCTACCGGCCACACGCAATACAAAAGTATACAAAATTTGCAAACTTTGGAAGGCTATATTTTCCACATTTTACAACATTTTGCAACCAAACTTTGCTATTTTACTCATTTTAGTATGCTCTTCCCGGGAAAATACTTTTTTTGCTAAGATAAAAAATTAGTACGAGTAACGTCATCTGGCACTAAACAAGTTAAAAAAACACTGGGTGCACTGGGGTGGATTGCAGCTCAATGGGTTAATTAATGCACTAGCTATTAATAAACTGTTTTTGGGGTGTGCTGGAACATAGTTGCCATATGATGTCGACAAGAAGTTTAGATATATGAATGAAATGGAAACAAGCTATTTGGTTTGTTAATTTGACATCTCAAATTTGCACATATTTTAAAGCAAGATTTCAAAATCTAGTTTCAGAAATTTCAAGGAAGATATTACGTGCCAATTCAAGACAATGTTGAATTGGAACATTCGAACCTTGACAGTTGTTTGTGGTCAAATGAGGATTTACAAATTTGCAGGAAATTCATTGCAGAAAAATTCATAAACATTGCCTTATTTAATTTCAGCCTATAACATCACATGACAGTGCTTGTGATGCCCCCTCAATATGAGCATATGTAACTTTGACTAAATCACACCCCCCTCCTCCACTGTCACATATTTTTTTTTAGGTAGGACAGCATGGACAGTGGTAATACTGAACACCATTGCATTGCACCTGTAATGATGGCCAATTTACAGGTAAAGTTCACAATATTTTTTTGTATTTAAATAAATACATACTTAAGACATAAGAGGTACAAATTAATACAAACTGTTCCAGGACTGGTAAATTTTGTGTTGCTTAATTTTTATATAACTGCCATGTGTACATTGCTAAAATTGGTGGCCGAAGTATTACATGTTGTTGTATCATCTCGTTTTTTAATTGCACTCATAGACACAAAGCAAATCATACTGTGTACAAGCACGGCCCATTCTAAATAATTTTGAACTCCTTTACTAGAACGTTTTAATTTAGTAAATGATCAATCAAAACCTGAACTTCTACATCTTCTTGAGGAATCATATGTTCCCTTGAAATCATGAAGACCAGTTATTGGGTCCGTGTTTATTTCAAACCTAACTGGTTTCCTCTTCCTTTTTGAATATTGCTCACAACCTTCTTTCACCTGTTGTAATGCCTCTTCGGTGGATGGCTTTTTCTTTCTTCCCAAGCGTGACAACATGTTCAAAAAATATGTCTTCTATGAAGCCATTATATTGTAAAAGAAGACTATAGAATTAAAATTACAAACATTTTTTTCAAAATATATCCATGTAATTGCGTCAAATCAGCACCAAAATTGCAAAATTTGCAATGCGCACATCTGTTTAACTTTGATTCTATCTATGTATGCATGAGATTCATGATTCTAACAAATTCAAAGCGATTTAACATTTCATGATCACTCTTAATGCAAACTGAAGAAATTCTGTTTTTCGCTTAATTAAATGTTCAGGACGCGTTTTCACCATGAAGGACCTATTTTTTTGTTGAACATATCGTAGCAAAAAACGTTTACTACAAGAGGGGAACATTTTGTGTTAACATATCTTTAAGAAAAAGTAGGTACTTCATGTGAATAGCGTCCAGAAAGCTAAAATTAACAAAAAGTTGACACTTAGAAAAAATTTGGGGGAAATTCACAAAAATGTAGGGATAAAGCATTGCCTTTTTTGTTGATATAAAGTTGATTTTTATGCGTGCAAATGATACATCTCGATGCCCTGCACATTTCTTGTTAATAGATGTTCAAGAAAAAATAGGTTCTTTATGGTGAAAATGCATCCTGAAAAGTGAAAATATACCATTTTCAAGGGGCGTTTCCTCCCAAGGAAAGACATGTATCCCAAATTTTTCTTCCCAGTAAATCCATGTTGTCCCGGAGCTGAGGGCGCTTCGCGCCGTGCAAGGGTACTAATTCCCAATGGCTATTTACACCCGGTGAAACGAAAGCATTAGCGAAGTCTAAAGTTAATCAATTATCGCGGGCATGGGTCACCAACGATGGTGGG
>CACRXK020017224.1:0-10783 GCA_902702795.2 Paramuricea clavata
CAGGGGCGTAGCCAAGGGGGGGCAAGGGGGGGGGGCGGTCGCCCCCCAATCGCAAAAAAAAACATTCTCTGAAAAAGGCTAAATCCGTAGAGAAATGGGGGGGGGGGTACACGTTACATCCTCGAAGCTGAAACGGATTAAGTACGTCTCGACTGAGGAAAACGACGAAATACTGGAAGAACTTGATTTCTAAAATCTCGTTAAAACAGTTGTAGATATGGTTCCAAGAGGAATAGATTTAGTTTAGATTTACATGTATATGCATTATAATAACATGAATATTCTTCTCAGACTTATTCTGTATCATGTAAAAGCGAGTAGAAACTTAGAAATGTCTGGGAAAATTTATGTCTTCGACGTATTTTATAATCTTCGGGATTCTGCAAGATTTCACCCCCAAAATGCTTGAAATCACATTGCAGGGACTCTAAATTTTAAAATTTTCCCTGGGGTGCATGCCCCCGAACCCCCCTAGAGCGTACTTTATAATCTTCGGAATTCTGCACGATTTCACCCCCAAAATGCTTGAAATCACATTTCAGGGATTCTAAATTTCAAAATTTCCCCGGGGGCATGCCCCCGGACCTCCATAGATGGTCTCGCGCCTTCGGCGTTCGCTTCGCCCCTCCCCCCCCCCAAAAAAAATGAAGGTCTGGCTACGCCACTGCCTATCTCACACGCTGTTTTGTACTATATTACAGATAGATTCTGTTGTATTGTAGTTTTTAGTATGAGCGTTCACAATTCTGCACCAGGAATAATAAAGCGTCTAACTGACGTAAAAAATCTCCGTTTGGTATACTGAGAATCTGACAAGAACGTGATTTGCACAGCGCTAGCTGGGTGGGAATTGCTCAAATGGAATTCCAGTGGGAAAAAATTCGCGCACAAATTATTTGCGATCGGCATTTTTCTTCACCTCATTCACAGTAATTTTCTCACATGCAGTTATCGGGTTAGCAACATATATTCTGCTGACCCCAGCTAAAAATCCTCATACTGAGGGGTTTGCTGTACTGGAAGATAGATATAGATAGATAGTTATTTTTCAAAGTGGTCATGTTACTTGGCTTTTCTGCGAATCAAAGCCTTTCATTCAGAACAGAAAAAAGGTGAGCTAAAGCTATGGCTAGTTTATATTTTATTCATAAAATTGAGTGATTTGATAATAATTGTACGATCTCGCTTGACTTTCAAAGGCTATGAATTGATGTAATGTTGAGATATTGTTCCACTGATTCGAATGGTGATATTTTTATCTTCACAGCATGCATTGAACCTAAGATATGACCTGCAAAGTCATCAGTTCCCTCCGTGCTACGATGACTGCAACCGGACGAGAAAAAAAAATTACAAATGATAATGCAATTGAGCAACACGTTATACGATGTGAAGTAATTTTGTGTTTAATAATAAAAATTCATTATACAATTAAAGAAATCGAAAGCTATGTTTCATGTAATGGAATTTAATGTGATGACTTATTTAACGTCGTGTATGCTTTTCCAAACGTGACAAAAATATCAAGTCGTTAGTGTTATATATCAAGTCATTCGTGTTATATATCAAGTCATTAGTGTTATATATCAAGTCGTTAGTGTTATATATCAAGTCGTTCATGTTTTATATCAAGTCTTCGTGTTTTATATCAAGTTGTTCGTGTTATATATCAAGTCGTTCATGTTTTATATCAAGTCTTCGTGTTCTATATCAAGTTCTTCGTGTTATATGTCAAGTCGTTTGTGTTTGTATCAAGTCGTTCGTGTTTTATATCAAGTCGTTTCGTGCGTGCATGTCAAGATGTCAGCTTGTTTACATCAAGTTTTACGTTCGTGTTATACATCAAGAAAGGAGAAGATAGTTTTTGATCGGCACTATTTTCACTCGAGGTCAGCGCTATTTCGGATCTGTCAGAGTACCTAGTTTTTTGATCAGCATGAAAACATATTCAAAATGGCTGCGCGAAATCGGTTATATATTCCTAACCTTGAAGAATTCTTTAACGATTTTTTTCAGCTAATCCAGCAATGTAGTAACTGTATACAGGAAAATAGTAACGGTAGATTGGCAGAATTTCTTGGTAGGCGCCTAGAGGAATATCAACGTTCGCTGCGCGTGATGTACGGCAGACTCCGGGATTTTCGCAACAACACACCTGATCTTCTGAATGACTTCGAACAAATACTGGACGTTGTTAGTCGTATATTAAAGGGAACTTGGAATTACTTTATAGCGATGATTTTGGCGACGAGTCCAGAAAATAATGCACTTTGTACGACGGTAAATCATGGCCTTGTTGGATGACCTCGCTAAAAAGTCGCTACTGATGTACTCACCTGAAGATCAGAGACAAATTTTAAGAGTCGAGTTGGGATTTAGATGGGTAGACATTGCTACAATATTGGGAATATCGTCCAGAATCTTGAACCGTCGTCGTCACGCATTTGATATGTAAGTCGGACAAGATTACAACTTCTCAAATATAAGTACTGAAGAACCCGACAGGGTTGTTAGTGAAATATTAATAATAGGGAGGTTGAAAATACCCCGGTTCTGGTTTACGGGTACGGGTGATATACATGCACGTACCCGTAAATCGGGGAACGACTTGTAACTTAAGAAATCCAAGATATTCCGGCGTGTGAAAACCGATCAGAGAATGGTAACTTTCGCTATTGAGGTTCGCCATAAATTGTTGAAAACTTTGACGAGCATATGTGCATTATTTATTTAGGTAAGATGTTGAAAATTTTTACTATTTAAACGGCCCACATATAGTAAACAGACAACACCCGTACCTGTTTGTCTTTTGCGTGTAGACTTTGGTTTACCGCGGGGAAACGGGTAGAAATTACGGGTAAAAATGCTGACATCAGCAAAAATTGCTGAACAAAATGGCGATACTTGTACCCGTAAAACGGAACCGGGGTATCTTAACCTCTCTATTGACACCACAGTTAGGCCTTAGCCTTGTCAGCAAAGACGGCGTGTTATAAAAATTCTACACAGACTTGTCCGACTGACATACCTAACTCGTGACGACGACGGTTCAGGATTCAGGATGATATTCCCAATATTGCAGCAATGTCTACCCATCTAAATCCCAACTCGCCTCTTAAAATTTGTATCTGATCTTGAGTGAGTTCATAGCGAGGTCATCCAACAAGGCCATGATTTATCGTCGTACAAAGTGCATTATTCTCTGGGAACTCGTCGCCAAAATCATCGCTATAAAGTAATTCCAAGTTCCCTTTAATATACGACTAACAACGTCCAGTATTTGTTCGAAGTCATTCAGAAGATCAGGTGTGTTGTAGCGAAAATCCCGGAGTCTGTCGTACATCACGCGCAGCGAACGTTGATATTCTTCTAGGCGCCTATACCAAGAAATTCTGCCAATCTACCGTTATTATTTTCCTGTATACAGTTACTACATTGCTGGATTAGCTGAAAAGAATCATTAAAGAATTCTTCAAGGTTGGGAATATATAACCGATTTCGCGCAGCCATTTTGAATATGTTTTCTACTCTGACAGATCCGAAATAGCGCTGACCTCGAGTGAAAATAGTGCCGATCAAAAACTATCTTCTCCTTTCTTGATGTATAACACGAACGTAAAACTTGATGTAAAGAAGTTGACATCTTGACATGCACGCACGAAACGACTTGATATAAAACACTAACGACTTGATACAAACACAAACGACTTGACATATAAAACGAAGAACTTGATATAGAACACGAAGACTTGATATAAAACATGAACGACTTGATATATAACATGAACGACTTGATATAAAACACGAAGACTTGATATAAAACACGAAGACTTGATATAAAACATGAACGACTTGATATATAACACTAATGACTTGATATATAACACGAATGACTTGATATGTAACACTAACGACTTGATATTATTGTCACGTTTGGAAAAGCATAGTCGTGAGCACAGGAGATGGTTGCCCATTCATCCGAGTTAGAGGCTCGTGTCAAAAGTGCGCGACAAAAATTAATCGATATATATAGGCTATTTATGATATTTAGTATGTACATTGATAGAAATCAATAATACAGTACTAAAAAAACTAATATAACTTGCCACTTATTACAAAGGATAATACAAGATAACATTAATATGTGAAATAATTTTTTGAAAGCCTTTCAATGAGAGCTGAATAACTGTGTAATAAAGCTGTATAGCTGAATAACTATGTAATAAAGCGTTGGTAGGCTATAAATTGAGATTTAACAGCACCCAATGTTTTGCGAAGTGCACGCGACTGTTTTTGCACTATTCTGTGTTATTATATATAAATAAAGGCTTAATCAAACAATCAATTAAATTAGTTATATCTAAAATCTTAATAATTTGAGGTTTATCACGAAGCTATATGGACAGGTTCTCTGATTGGTTTATTATATAGCAATGCAACGCTATACAACTGAAGCAGGCATTAAAATACGGAATTTTTACAAGGACACACTTTGCCTTCAGAGGCGTATTTTTGGTATAAATGCGCAGACTCACGAGAACGAGTGGCGAAGCCACAAGTTTAACGTCGAAGACGTGAGCTTTTAAGGGGGTCTCTGAAATGGCATTTCCAGAGATCTGAGAACAGAACTCGCAAAATCTTTGGCCATTTTGCGTGGATTACATTAATATATTTTCAGTTTAATATATTTTCAAGTACACACTTTTCAATTTACAATTTATAAGGGCACATTCGCCTTTTACAAGGACACAAAGTGTGTACAAGGACACGCTATTTTAATGCCTGAATTGAAGGATAAATTCTTTAAGGAAAAAAGTACAAACACTGATCATTGGTGTTTTTGTCAGTGGGCTCCACATATACCTGGAGGGAGAACCCGAGTCCAAAAATGGTGTGATTGAACGTCAGTTTCAGTTCCTGGCTACTGTCTCTTTTCTGCTCAGTCTGCAAAGTTCCTAAACCTCGCTTTGTTTAGAAAAAGTTGCACGGTTCAAGAACTACTCATGAAAAATCGCATGCGTTTTTGTCAAAATATTTATAATACTGCAAGTGCGCAATATTTCAGTAAATATTTCGCCAAACGCAACAGCGATTTTTCATTGTTAGGCCTACTTTGAGAACAAAAGTAATTTCCCGTATTAATATCATTTCAGTAAATTTTTCCCAAGTATACAATTTTGCAAGAAACATTAATTGTATTCTAGAAATAGCTACACTATTCATGTGAGCATAGCAGTACCACCCATTGTGATCAATTTTATGCGCAATTTCTGACATTAATTTAGTCAACCTTATAAAAACAATGAATAATTATCATTTTATCTCAGTTTTCTTTAATAATAAGGGCTCAGTGTAGAAAAGAGCACAGAATATACAAATTTTACGTTGTTCATAACTGTTGTGTACTTTGCTGCACTCACACACTATCGAGCAGTATTTATGTGGGTTCTTATCAGAATTCGTACATGCATGCCGATTAATCTTTAATCGACACACCAGGTCATGTGCGATTAATGTTTAATCGGCACAGTTTGTAACCCGATTCAGAATCGAGTAAATTGACTAAAATTATACTAAATGAATAATACTATGGTTTTATGAATTGATAGCTTGATTAAACTAGAATTAGCTGTTTACAACTTCCATAGCTATATTGGCTGTCAATTCTGCATTCTTGGTTTCACATTTTTTGTTAGCCGATCTCAGAACACCCTATTAAGAATGAAGCTCGAGACTCGGAGCAAATCCACCTAATGCAAATGAGCTAGACCGCGGTTAGTACAAGCCAGGAGAAGCAAAATTTAAGAACTTTGAAGGCCATGCATCAGGAAATTTAAGCACTAAAGCGCTGAAAAGAAGGTGGTAAAAAGTGACATTAAACTAGTCAATTGCCAATGTATTGAATCTCAATAAGTTATGTAAAATATAAACAAAATCGATTAAAAAATACCTTTTCTTGCGACAATTTTCAACAAAATTAAAGCAAGAAGAGTTCAAAGATTAGTCTTCCTCTCAACCGCTTTTTGTGCCGTGTTTTTCGTGAAACACTGCAAAGTGGAATCTCATAATTTGGCTCTAAAAAGAAACACAATTATTCTTGTTATTTGAGCAATTCTCTATATAGACTATTTAATATGTACATTGCTGCTAGATGTTTATAATACAGTACTAAAAAAGGCTAATATAACTTGCTACTTATTATAAACAATAATACACGATAACAATACGTGAAATTATTTTTTGAAAGCCAATGATATCTTTATTACGTTTCCTCTCAAATAAGCTTCTCTCTTGTGTTCACTATTTCCTCTAATACGTCATCTGGCTAATATGTCCCATTCTCTTATTAATAAATTCCCAGCCCCCGCCCACACAACCTAGAAACGTATTTCAAATGTTTAGATTTATAAATTATCCTGGAAGTTCAGCTTATTTTAAATGATAAGTCCAAACGAACTTCGGAATAGAAAACATCATAGTTCGTCTGATAATCTACCTGCGTATAAAAAAAGCGAAAAAGAGAATCATTCGTCAAGACGAACTATGCAGGCAAGATTAACTGAGTTGATGGATTTCGCAAATACAGTTAGCTTGTCAGTTGACGGGCGATCAGTGTGTTTGTTGCGAGTTAATTTGTCAGACAAATTATCTTTTCTTTCAGACAGATCATTCGTTTCTAGTATAAATTTTACCCTTGGTTTCTTACCCTGATTAAGGGAGTTTAGCTGGATCTTCTGACAATCCTTCTAGATTTTCTGTATTTTTGAATTCGTTGTAAAGCTTTATTCCATCATAAGCCTTGCAAAAAATATCATTCATTAGCGGGATGAACTTCAATTTACCGATCGTCCACATAACTTCGACATTAGATATGGACTGCTTTACCGCTATGCAGCCAGGCAAACATAATTGGTACCCCAGATATTTAAACGGCGGCGTAACTATTGCATGCCGTGGCGTGAGCAGATATCTTGGTTGAGGAATGTTGCACACGTCACACACACGTACCAGATTGACTGGGTTGTTCGAATATCCTGCTTTGAAATATGCTTCTGAAACTGCAAAAAACAAATTCACATAAACTAAAGTTATAGTTTTATAATCACGTTTTCTTGCAGCTGAGAACTGAATTACGAAGGATGCAACAATAATTTGCACTAAATTAAACTTCTGACACTGCAAAAAAGATACACGCAGATTAAAATTATACGGTTTAATAATCACCTTTCCATGCAGGTAACAACTGATTTATGAAGGATGCAACTATGAAACGCTGCATGGTGCATCGAGGGCTGTGTAATGCACCTCGTATCGCTACCATGGCTTACAACCAAAGTGGGATGGTATTTTTGAGCTAGAGAGGAAACCTGACTTAAAGATCGTGATGAAAAACCCTTCAGGTGCAACAACGAACAAGCACAACCTACATTTAAAGTTAGATCTCCACTATAGGCAAATTTGGTGGTCATCAACTAACAATACCCTATAGGATCTTGGCATTCAGTATCGTATGTTCAACTCAACGTTTGTGTTTAATCCTAACCTTGAAATTCAGTGTAGCATGTTGAGAGGAGAGTTCAATTGTTCCCTTAATCATATTGCCATCCAGTGGCGTAACTAGTATGGGCTCAGACCGGGAGAACCCGGGGGCCCCCAACTCCAATGGGCCAAATGGGGGCCCCCAGACTCAGTCCGTAGAGCAAATACATTGGCCAGGGCCTCCGATATGTTACAATGTCGTTTTCTGACCATCAGAATTCTGTAAAATCTCTCCCCAAAGTCCGGGAAATGGCATTTCAGAGAGTCTAGATTCAAAAATTTTCCGGAAAACTCGTGCATATACGGCGCTCAACTCGTGCATTCTGCATTTCTACTATGGGGGGGGGGGCCTTCGAAAATTTTGAACCGGGGGCCCCGTGATATAACGTTACGCCACTGTTGCCATCAACCTATATAAACATGCTTTATGCGGATTCGTTTATGAAATTATAAGAGAAACCATAAAATTATAAGAGAAATATATTTTCTAAAAAAAAATTTAATGACAAAACATGTGGTAAGTTTGACTAACCTTTGTTATTTGTTATGATTTTATACAATTTTCTGGTCCTGTATTTTAAATTCCCACATTTACAATCGGTGTGATTATAAACCACATATTTATAAAAATTCTTTTTACTACTAGGATCTCGAACTTTGTTTGTTATGTCCGGAACCAATATCTCAATTTCTTCCACTTTCTTTGGCACGGGATAGGCATTAGGACCATTAGAGCATTCGCCCAGCTCAACGTTAACACAGCGATACACTTCGATGAAATATTGAGGTCTGCTTGGTGGCGTGGTGAACTTATCATTGTATATTGAAACCACTTCTTTTTCTGGTCCTGAAAATAAACAATCAGATATTGGAAAGTGTGACTATATATACATATATATACAATAATTAATCCTTGTCCGTAGTACAAAAAGAGTGCTCAATTACAAATTTAATTGATACATGCAGCAAATTATATTATTATTTTAATCTTAAAATTTTAAAATTTTATTAATCGCTACACAGTTTTTCATGCTTTCAAATCGATCTTCAGGCGATACTACTCTAAATAGTTTGCTTGCGCAATTAATTCAACGGTCCGCTGCCGCGATTGCATCATGCGCGCGTGCGTTTAAAATTGCGCGCTAAATGAGTTTCTGTGGCGGCATTTTGAAAATAGTTCTGTTCGTTTGTTCAACGCTCTGTCTTTGTGCGGTTTCATTAAATAAAACTTCTCCTCTAAGCAAAGGTTGCAAGAATTTGCACCTGTTTATAACGCTGAGATTACAACAACAGACGTCGGTGAAACAAAAGAGTATATTGGTATGACAGCAGGGACGTTTAAAGCAAAATACGCCAACCACAAGAAATCCATCAACTCACCTCGCTATTTAAACGACACCGAACATTTCTAAGTACGCATGGAAGCTAAAACAAAGTAACCGACCGTATGCTATAAAGTGGTCGGTTTTGCGCATGCTTCACCCTATGCGGCACGTGCAAATTCTTGCAACCTTTACTTAGAGGAGAACTAATTAATTTTATTTAATGAAATCGCACAAAGATAGAACGTTGAACAAACGAACAGAACTATTTGTTGAATTAATTGCGCAAGCAAACTATTTAGAGTAATATCACCTGAAGATCACTTTGAAAGCGTGAAACACTGTGTAGCGATTAATAAAATTTTAAAATAATTATAATTATAATTATATATATATATATATATATATATATATATATATATATATATATATATATATATATATATATATATATATATATATATATATATATATATAAACTAGGCGATTGAAGTTCAATCGCCTGAAGATCGCTTCGGAAAAAGCGTGAGAAACATGAAGTGTATATAGCGATAAATATATTTTAAGATTAAAGAATTATTTAAAGGGTATGGGCCTTTCACCTTTTAGGACTTAGGGCCGCAATGCATGCTGGTAGTTGGGTATGTGTTTGCTTCGAAGTGAAATGGCGGCCGTGAGGTGTTCATTTTGCTTGGAAGATGAATTTACTGGTTTTAACGACGTTTTCTTTCGCGAGATGAAAACTTAATCATGCTTTTAGGACAGGGCACTCTCTGTCTACATTTTGTAGAAACGGTGAGGAAATCGGAGTCGCCGTTGTGAAGAAAAACGAATTTAAAGCGGCCAAAGGGATGAGCGCTATTCGAAGAAAATATGCTTCGAATCTTGTGTTTCTTTTAGTCAAGAGGTGAGTAGCCGTATTGAATAACTGTAAGTAAAATCTTTTGCCTTGCAGCTGTAGATCTGTAGTTTACCTGTCCTGATCGCTTATTAGTTGTATTTATAAGCGTTTCTGCATCGTCTTTTTGTTTGTTGAAATTGACACATTGCGATGAAAATTTTATCTGCTGCTCTTTAAAACATGGCCTCTGTTTTGGCGCGAAAATGTACTAGCTTCTTGCGCTAAAGTGTAGATATTTTTCAAAAACTGCATTCAGAAAGTACTGTCACTTGATATTACTGCTGTTTACTTTGGTTTTGCATTCCTTTTGGGTCTGTTTTGGTCCCTGTCTTCGCGTAACAAGTAGGTTGTAGGTTGTAAATATTAATAATAGCACTAAAATATATATATTTTTAAGAAAATAATAATTGTCTTAGTCCGTATTGTCCGTATATCGATAAAGCAGTATAAAGTTCACAATAATTTTATTGTTGAACAAAATTTAAAATTTAGTTAGCTGTTTAAATTCAAAAATTAGTTAAGCATTTAAAGCCACTTTATAGAGTCTTTATAGTAATTTCATTTTAAACCTAGTCTAATATTTCTGGCTCAAATTTTTAGTTAATAAATTTGTAAATAAGTGAAATAGTATAATTGTATATAAATTTTTAAATAAAATAAACTAGAGAGTATAAAATGGAAGACATACCTTGCTCGTCAAAGGATGCAGACCAAGCAACACAGTATGCTCATGCAGAAAAGAGATGGACAAAAGATTTGAGGTCGCTGCCACCATTTACACCATTTACAGGTAGAAAATGTTGCTGACTGACTCCGGCAGGAAGATGGCATCTCGATTAAAAGCTCAGTGCAGTCAATGATCACCCTCGTTTGTGGAAAACTTTGCTTAAAACAAGCTGGCATATGGTCATCAATGAACTTTCGGGTGGGCCAAATGGGAAGAGTACGGAGTTGCTTGTCAAGAAAGGTTATCCATGTTATCCAAATTCGTGAGCAATGCTGAAATGACATGCCATATCGG
>CACRXK020017225.1:0-10782 GCA_902702795.2 Paramuricea clavata
TTTCCACACAATTTCTCGTTTTCCCAATTTCCACTCGTGTTGATATAACTGTATATCAACACGGAAAATGTTTTATATTTGTTAATTATAATATAGATTAATTTTGTAAATTCTGAACGCTGATTGGCTAAGAGCCGTGTTGATATAACTCAATGTCAACACGGAAACGTCGGAAAATTTTTTTATGTTTCTTTGTGCTATATATTATAAAACAAATATAAAACATTTTTTCCGTATTGATATATAGTCCCTGAAATGCTTTTTAAACATTTTGGTGGAAAACTCGACAACAATTTCTCGTTTTCCCAATTTCCACTCGTGTTGATGTAACTCTATATCAACACGGAAAATTTTTATATTTGTTAAATATACATGGATTGAAATATCAGTTCATACAATACCGAACAAATATTCGAAAACTTTGCTGAGGAAAGGTTGTTTATTCAGCAAACCTTTAGACTTTAGTTCCAAAAATATAGGAACGTATGTTTGTTCCTATCTCGCGTTCTTTTGCAACTTAAAACTTTAGTTCCAAAAATAGGATGCATAATTCCTGAAGTGTAGAAAGGAATGAGCTGTTCCTATAGTTTGTTCCTTTATGAAGGGAACAGAGTTTTTGTTCCCCCAAACAATGACGGTACTTAAACGTTCCGCTTCATTTTTTCGTTCCGAAAACCAAAACAAGTCAGATAAACATACATGCCCAGAATTTAGTTTGCGTCGTTCGTTCCGGTAATGACACTAATTTTGCAATTTTCTGTCGCATTACAAAGTGGGTAATGATATTCAAACTTATCAACGACGATTAGCGTTAAAAACCTATACAACTAAATTGTTCTAAAACAAAAAACATTACTTAAATCTGAACAAAATATATGGAAATGATAATGATAATGATGGTGGTAATGATGATAATGATGGTGGTGGTGGTGATAGTGATAATGATTTAGACAAAGGTTATGGTGGTGATGGTGATGATGGTGGTAATGATATTGATGATGATGATAATGGTGATGATGATAATGGTGATGATGGTGGAGCAGGTGATGATAGTGATAATGATAGTGATGATATTGATGGTGATGGTGGTGGTGATAGTGATATGATGATGATGGTGATGATAGTGGTGATGATGATCGTGATGACAATGATGATGATGATAATAATGATTTAGACAAACATACATATTTCCACTCTGTTAAAAAAGGTAGATAGACTCTTCCATGTGCATCAACATGTCGTCCTGGCTTAATTTCCATTTCAGCAGTGGGCACTACATGTGCAAATGGTGCTATGTAGGGATGTTTCTCTTGGAGCCATATACTTATAGGGATATTATAGGTGGAACCTGGGGAACAATGAAAATATCATTTTACTTTATGATAATTTATCTATCTATGTATCTAATTAAACAATCTGTAAATATTAAATTATATAGCTGAAGAGAATGGTTTTGAGAGAATGGTTTTTGTGGTAACTGCATCCCCCCCCAATCGCCACAAAAACCATTCTCTCAAAAAGTCTAAATTAATTGAGAGAAATTGGGGAGGGGAGATACACATTACACTCTCGAAGCTAAAACTGAGTAACCAAGTCTCGACCGAACATAAGGACGATTGTATGTATGGTTTCAAGAAGAATAAATTTAGTTAATATTTTGAACTCTTATTTATTCTGAATCTTATGAAAAGTAATGCAATTTTGAGAAATGGCATCTCATGCAACATTTCCATGATATTTTTCTCGGAAACTAAAACATTTTTCGGGAAAAATCCTAGATTAAAGTTTTCAAAAGTTTCGTTTGGACAAAAACTGCGAATTTTATGAAAATGTTTCAGGCACAAAAAGGGCACTTTGCTCCTGGAAAAAGGGCACTTGCCAAAACTTGGGGGGCCATGCCCCCCTGCCCCCCCCGGTTCCTACGCCCCTGCTACAGAGGGGAAATAAGGTGACACGGACCCCTCCTCTAATGTTCCAAGGTGACTTTTCCATACATGCAATTCATTTAGTTCCAAGAAGAAATATCTGGTAAAAAATCGTGTCTTTGATGTACTTTATAATCTTCGGAATTCTGCAAAATTTCACCACCAAAATGTTTAAAAAGCATTTCAGGGACTCTAGATTTAAAAATTTTCGGACCCCTCCCCCCTAGCCACTCTCATGCCTTAGGCGTTCAGTCCCCCCCCCTCAAACATAAGGCTCCGGCCACACCATAATATATCATGATTGTATCAGACTTGCTAGAATAACCTTATAACAAGTCTGATAATGGTAAATTACGTCAATCGTTCCTCTTTTAAGTTCCTAATTTGATTGCAATTTTCCTCATTATCTTTGCAAATTTGAAAAACTCCCTTGCATATCCTTTGAGGGCAGAGCTTTGAGGGAGTTTGCAGTGTTGATAAAAGCCCACTGATAAATATCAAGTAAATTATCCTTAGCCTGCGAACAGGCTCTCAAGCTGAATTCGCAGGCTAAATTTTCCTCAGTTCCTGTTAGAAGTTCGTAACTTCCTGTTACAAGTTCCTAACTTCCTGTTCTGTTCTGGGTGTTGTAATTGGCGAACAAAAATAATCCACCAATGACAACGCTCAAAACAGAACAAGAAATCAGGAAACCAAAACAGGAAGTTAGGAAAATTTAAAAGGAGTTTCTCTGCATTGAAATATTGCATTTGCAAAGGTAATTAGGAAAATTCCAATTGACTTCACGTAGTTTACCTGTACAGCTTGTTGCGAACTTGTTACAACAACTGGAAAGAAACAGTGCGTTTTTGTCTCGTATTTTGTGACAAATTAAAAATATTTTGGGATTTAGTTACAGTAATTTGTAAATAGACCTGATCGAAGTTGAACACCAAACACCATGATCATGAGTTACCCAACACGTAAAAATTCCATAACTAGTCAACAAGACGTGTTCGCAACAGGACTTGTCAACTTGTCAACACTGCTTAGTGCGAACACATCCAGCTGTTGACAAGTTGTTAAAACAACATTGCTACTGCTGGTTTGTTACGACTTGTGTGTTTTTACATGTTTAGTTCTTTCACAAACTACAGCAGGTTAAATATACCTCGATAATTTACAGGTATTGTTCCATCAAGACAGAGTAGCTCTTTATTGTGACCATCAGGAAGCGCTGTAATACAACAAAGTAGTATTAGTACATCAGCTAGAAATTATATTATAAAATAACATGTATATAACGCGTATTCTGATTGGTCGAAAGCCGTGTTTGGATCAGGCCATCCAAACACGGAAGACTATACCGTGTTGTTGTTATTTTATAAAACAATTACTTTATGGTTTCCGTGTTTGGATGGACTGATCCAAACACTTGGGAATGTTGCTCGAGTTAAGAAAAGCGGGCAAAATCACTCGCCTTCGGCTCGTAATTTCGCTCGCTTTTCTTAACTCTCGCAACATTCCCGCGTGTTTGGATCAGGCCATCCAAACACGGAAACCATAAAGTAATTGTATAATGGTGGTCACATAGGCGTACCGGGCGGGGGGGGGGGGGGCGGTAGCCCCCCAGTTTTTTGGGCAGTCGGGCAATATTCGATCAACAGTCGGCCAATTTTGGTTTGTAATAAAAATAAATGGGACAAATTCTGTCAATTTAGTGAAAATTCAGTCAATTTTGTATCAATTGAGTGTTTTTTGGAAAATTTGTGTGATGTTCCGAAAAATTTTAGTATGTCCGGAAAAATTTTTTGACCCCTAAAATGGTACACTGACCGAAATTTTTTTGGCGACGTTTGGCGGCGCAAATTTCACGAGGTCGCCGAAATAATTTTTCCGGAAAAAATTTTTTAGGTACTAGTCGGGCACAATCCCGAAAAGTTGGACAAATTTCTTTCCGCCCCCCTAATTTTTTCCTTCCGGTACGCCCATGGGTGCTCAACTTGAAGTCAGCAGAATGAGAAAATGTTTTCATTAACAGTAGTCTTGTGGTTGTTGGCAAATATCTTATTCATATTAAATATTGTCTTTCGTGCGACTTTGATTTCTCGATTTTCGCAATTGTAAAAAAAGAACCTCGTGAAATTTGCACACACAAAATTTAATACCCTATAGTCCAAAATTTGTATCGTAAAATTCTTGATAAATATGATCAACAACATTTACAGCTCATATAGGCTATCCACATAAATAATTAGATTACTGCATGCAATTCGATATTATATATAGACAACCCCGCGAAATATGCCATCAGGAGACTTCAATATGTTTAAAATTGTGCGGCTAGAATCATCTATCAATATAAAAAGTATGAGCATGTAACACCTTTGTTCAAGGCATTGGCTGCCTATTGAACAAAGAGTTAAATTTAAGATCTTGGTCATCACTTTTGAGGCGCTCCATTGATTAATTAGCACCATTATATATATTGCTGACTTAATAAAATCTTATGTTCCTGCAAGCCAAATCTCCGTTCTGCTATTAACCAGAACCTTCTTCACCGTTGCTGTTTCAGCACCAACGCTATGAAACTCAATGCCAGTGGGGCTGAAGCAGAAAGACTTCTACTAAGTATTTAAAAAAAAAAATCTTAAAACCTGGCTTTTTATTGAAGCCTAGACTTTGACCTTGACTTTTATTGAAGTTTTGACTTCTTTAATACTGTGGTATTAATACTGTGTAGCAGGGCATTTTTTAGCTATATAACTGGGGGGGGGGCAAAGCCACTCCCCCCCCCTCATGGTGGCCCCCACACTCAACCATTTTGCACCCCCCCCCCCAGTCAAAGTCCCTTTTCTCAAAAATATAAGCAAAACATGGAATTTAGAAGGGATGTTTGATATTCTAGTAACTGAAATTTGCTTTGTGAATCTTATGTCCTGTCTTTATCTTCAATGCTAAACATTGTGTTGTAAATACCTTATTAGATTTTAAACATTTTCCAGTGGATTGCATATCGCAGATCCTATAGATTTGAGTTTTTGGAAGGCTCGGCTAAACAAGTTAGTGACCGCAGGGGGTGTAGGAAGCAGGGGCAACGGGCCCCCAACCCAGGGGGAATACTGTTCGCCACCCCACCACCACCACAAAAACCCCAATTGATTTCGAAACTAGAAGTATTTGAAATCGTATATAATCAAATATCTGTAATCGATATTTTGATAACAACATTTCTCGTAATAATCCATCCTGACTCAAGGATAGCATAGACTCACAATTCAGCCTCGTAGCCAGCTTGATAAACTTAGAGGGCCCAACTCCCACGAAACGCCACCATGGTTGGCACAGAGCGAAAACATTTTGAAAATTTTGCGTCTCTAGATGGTCGGAAATGGCATTTTGTTAGTGTTTGTTGGGCCCTTTCATTAATTCTTTCATTATGATTTGTAATTGTAGTGTTACTATTTTTAGTACGTGATTTGCGCCTGGGTCCCTGAGTGACGGCCAAGTTGTGGTATCTACATAAACATACCATGCGTCCATGCAAGTACTTCACTGAAGGTGAGGTTCCAAGCCCGTAGCTGGCTCTCAATTCTAAAATGCAGAAAGAATGTAACAGAGGGGTTGGGATGATTTTGACTTTCGTGCTAGCAGCTAGTTTTCCTTTCCAGCTCAGAAAAATTGGGATCGAACGGAACGTTCTTCTACACTGTAAAAGTATTATACTTGCGCTCAATTTTGTGAGTCTTTAAAGTTCTGTATAGGGTTAGTTCAGCCGTCTGCTATCTAGCCTAGCTTCTAACAATGAGGTTATTTATTTTAGGCCACAAGCAATCTATTTTCATACAAAAATTGAGTATGACTATGAGCCTCTAGCCTGTGCACATCCTGTATTACCCTAATGAGCCTCATGCAAGTATTAATCTTCTACGGTCGCTGTAGTACTGTATATCATGTTTCACAACCGTTCAAAATGGAAATTAAGCGTTTATTACAGTAATATTAAAGTACTATCAAATAATTAAACTTGATTTGCTTTACTGTTGTAGGTTAAAGCTTAACCAAAACCAAAATAACGCAAAACTAAATAGTGTATTAATGGAATATTAAATTTCTGTTAGTAATCAAAATATTAATACAAACGTCTCACTGACTCTCACAGTGATACTGATAGTGTTCGTGGCTTCATTTTCCAAGCTTTGTGAAAATCTTCAAAGGTAATGTCATTTAGCAAAACCTTACTTTCAAAGCTTAGATAAGCCGCGTTGTCTATTTTTTTAAATGGCAAAAAATGTGGAATAAGGGGGGGGGCATAATTTCAATTTTATTTCCGAGTGGTGGGGCACTGCCCCCCAGGCCCCCCTCAGCTACGGGCCTGTGAGTTTCATTGTGCTGCATATCCAAAAATATGTTTCAGAAAATGCAGGAATTGCAGTCCTAGGGGTAGAAAAATACAAACATTTTCTGGGGGAGAACACCCCCAGGCCCCCCTACTATTAAATGCGATATTACACCAAACTTTTTGTTACCAACAACCATCTATCATTTCTCCACACTCAGTATAGTATGGTCCTTTTTTGTAGATGCCCCTCCTCCCCCCCCCCCCCCCCACTGACGAATTCTTAAAAAATGCCCTGCTGTGTAGTTTTTAAATACTATAATTTTAATATAATTCTAATACTGCAGTATATCTAATATTGAATGTACTTTAAATTGGTAATTTTATACCTCATTTTTTAAACTTGCAACATAGACTGCACATTAAGTCACTATCATTATTATGTTTACTACTCCACTCTTGTAAAATGCTTTTGAACTTTTTAGGAATATCACTGCCTATATAAATTTATTATTATTATTATTATTAAACCTAGGTGATGGTCGTGATGGTGGTAATGATGGTGGAGGTGGTGATAATGGTGCTGACAAAGGGAATGATGGTGCTGGTGATGATGGTGGTGGCGCTGATGAAGGAAATTATGGTGATGATGACATAGACGGATTTTGTGTGTGGGGGGGGGTTGCTACCCCCCCCCCCAATATTAGCTATAACCCCCCAAACAAAATGTCCACCCCTCCAATATTCAACCAACCCCCCCCCCAATATTCGGCATAATAAAAAATAATTAAATAGTCCACTCCAACATGCAGAGTGTTGATGATACAAAATAAACGTAGGAGTACACTCAAATAGAAAAAGACAGTGCAATACTCTGAAACTAATCGCTTCTCGCTTGCATTCACTGGTTTATTGGAGCAATTGTAAAGTTTTGAAACTCTATTATCTCCCCTGAATAGAGTTTGCAGTGCCTTGTCATGCAAATAGCTTGCTTGCAAGGAGTTTGGAATTTTTACAAACATTATTTTTAGTTTTTAATTCTTTTAGGAAATAGTCTTGCCTAGATTTAATCTTTATGTCCCAAATATTATTTACATCGGAGTTGCATCATAAATTCTACTTGGATTCAAACGACACAATGTCAATGATTTATAAAAGTAAAAGCATATTGTGTATTGGCCTATTGGGTTTACACTTTTACAGGTTCATTTAACTCAAGTCTCAACAGACAATCGGACAAGCATATTGTGTATTGGCCGGGTTTACACTTTTACAGGTTTGTTTAACTTTAACTCGCTCAAATCTCAACAGACAATTGGACATGCATACCAAATCCATTGATATGACAACTTCAAAAAACTTTTTTCTGAAGCTAGAAATCATGATTTTTTTCAAATTTTTCCAGGGATACTTTGTTTTCTGCTCTCTAGACTCCCCCTTGCGGCTCTAGTGCTCCACCCCTAGAATCTATAATAGACCTTACTGGGGTTTGGTGACACTTTGTGTTGCTTCAGTCTCCTGCTCACGGCTCACCCCCCTAAAATTTCTGGCACCACCCCAGTAAAAAATATGAAAATCCGTCTATGTATTCACCTGATCCGAAGTTAATCCAAACAATTTTTTCTGTGAAATCCAACAATCCGAAAACCTATTCACTCCCCTCCCCCCCCCTTTAAATCATCTAGTCACAGCTACATGTTTTTCTTTAATTAAGTGTGATTTTTGCCCGAATTTTGAGATTTTTGTATTGTCCTACCCGTCCTCAACCCCCGCTGTGCGGAAAATAAATGCAATCTGCCACTGTGTTGGCCCCACTTATGGTGTCGCCTAAAAATGTCTATTCTTCATGCTTTTATAATAACGTACATATATACAAACTAGTATAAAACCACAACACAAAATTTCAATATTATAACTTACAGCAGTTTTTAAAAATTGGCTTTAGTGTTTTATATTGTTCTAAGGCAGTTTTGGCATCACTTAATGCTTGGGATTTATTTGGATACTATAAAATATAAGAACATAATATTAATTAATTGTAGAACAGAACTGAAGCTCTTGGGCATCAAAGACAATGCTATGTCATGATTGTCATGACATCATTGACATGTAAACACGGTCGAGAAAAATAAAAATTCAAGCCACTCACCCCTTTCAGTTTGAACTTATCGCGTAGGAAAGAATCACAGTTTGCCATGGGCAAATCTGAAATGTTTAGCAAGAACGAGCGAAAAATTAACGAGGAAAACACACTTTACTGTATTCTGTTCTTCGAACTCCGCAAGCTAGGCCACAGAATATATAGGCTCTCTACTTTCGCTTCCTTGTTCAGCTGGCACGTGAAAGGTGAACCCCCCAAATCTGGGGTGTCTTTAATTAAATTCAGGGTTGGCAAATGTTCTTATATTTATAGTTGTTCTTATATGTTCTTATATTATATAAGAATATTTTTTTGGAAGGCAAAAATGTTCTTATATTTTCTTATATTATTCTCATTAATTATTCTACTTCGAAGTTGTAAATTTTAACTATTTGACATCCTGAAAATAAGATATACAGATAATAGTCGTATAAATACAGCAGTGATAACTATTTTTTATAATTTTGAAAGCCAGGACGTTACAGCAACATCTAAAATTGAAGTTGAATCGTCATTTTAGGATTTTGGATGATGTCATAATATGACGTCATCAAAGTTTTTGAAAATGTTCTTATATTGCAAAAAATGTTCTTATATTAATATAAGAAATAAGAACATTTTATTTTTGAAAAAATGTTCTTATATCCAACCCTAATTAAATTCGTTTAGCAAAGTGGTTTAATTTCAGAATTGTTTAGACTATTGTTAATATTTTTGTTTCTACAAGAACATAAAATGGTTAAAAATGAAGAATTTCTAGTAGTTGTATTGGGTTATATTAATAAAATAGCCGAAAGTTTATATTTTTAGGTTTAAATTACAAAAAGTTAAAAATAGTACAATGAGGTAATGCTTAATCAGCATTTTTAGATTCAGGCCCAATCTCCTTAAAAGGTCGCTCGGTCATTAGCAAAAAAACAACAATATTATCATAATGGCCGAAGCGATTGAGAGAGAAAATATTGAAAATTCACCAAAAATCGCCGCTCCAAAGGTTTGTATGTTATTGTTTAGTATGTTATTATTGTATGTTACACAGGATTATAACCTTGCTATGTTGTATTTCTGTATGTTACTCAGGTTGTGTATATACAAGATGACGTATTCGTGCATACTTCGACTTCTGTCGCGAGTAATTATTCGGCAAATATCATACGTGGGCAGATCTCTATTGTAGAGAAGGTATATGTCTTCATTCAGCTTTTGTAAGGGTTATAGTGTAGTGTGTTATAGCCCTTATGTTCGAACTTATATATAAAATATTTTTTTATATCTCAGCATGCAAACTGTCAATATTAATTTATATCAATATGTTGCTGATTGCAAATTTCATTATTATATAGCATGTGTCAAAGTTCAATTTTCCTGTTTACCAATTGGACAAAACTGTATCATGTGCCGGTCAAGAGCTGCCAAGTCTCACGGTTTACCCGTGAGCTAGTGATGGCGATACCAGCTTTTTTGGTTTTGATACGATACCAGTCCGATACAATGAATTTTGTTTGATACCGATAGCAAAATCGATACCGATACTCATTTTTTCCCATTTAGTAAAATAACTTTTAAAACAAGAACATTAATGTTTAAAACAAGTCGAAGAATACTCTAACGTTAACTGGAGTACCTGCCAAATAATCGAACATAACATATCAAAATATATTGCTAATTAGCTACATGTATTTGTTGCTCCTCAAATATATTGCTAATTATCCACATGTATTTGTTTAAGAACAGCATCATGTCAACATTTTTTGCCTTCGGGGGCCTTCAGTCTGTTGCCTTCATGAAGTATTAAGCGATTGGTCAGGAATACTGACCAAAAACATTGCAGGCTCAAGTGGTATCGAATTACCGATACTTTTTGCGAGTATCGAAAGTATCGATACTTTTGTAAGTATCAATGATTACGATACTTTTTTGATAGTATCGCCCATCACTACTGTGAGCATAGTCTCCAGGTTTTCGCACTGACCTCCAGGTCTCACGGTGGGTCTTAGAAATCTCACGGAATTCCATTAAAATGGACCTTTATGCATGGATTCTGCATCTATGCTCTGAAAAAAATACAATTTGCGAAAATACCGTCTGTTCTTTCGAAAGAAAATCTGTACGCATTTGTAAAATGACACTCTTGTTAAAAAACTAGTAGCGTGGCTATTCGAGTAAACTTAGATTTTGTGATCTTGAAGTATAACATAATCTAAATGTGAATTATGTGTGTGCGCGGGCTTATTTTTTATTACACATGCATATATGACAATCTGGTTCCCCGAGCATGATTAAAATTTCTCAGTATAAAATATTGTCTGCACTACTCTGTCTGGCTATATGATCAGTATGTATTAAATAACATAGATATCACTATTATTACATATATCGCTGTCGGGGGGGGGGGGGGG